>QRFJ01000092.1:2755314-3031100 GCA_006176705.1 Cocos nucifera | reverse complement strand
GGTCGAGCTACCTAGCTGCCGACTCCCCGCGCCAGGCTCCGGGCCGAACTCCCACCGCCAGCCGACTTCCTGACGACCGAGCTCCTTGACTCCAGCGGTAGGACTCTTCGGGGACGGACTCCTCTCAGACGTTCGTCGGTCCCCTGAGCTCCTCCTGGTTTTCTTTCGGACCGACTCCAGGCGAGCCTAGGCGGCCGACCCCTTCGGACGACTCCGGCGGTCGAAACTCCTCGGCAATCGTCCTCGGCGAAACTCTACAGATGGCCGACCTTCAGCCAGTCGAGCTCCTCCGGGTTTCCCCTTCGGCCGAATCTGTTAAAGTCCGAACTCCTCTGGACGAACTGTGCCTGCAATAAGACCGAACGGCGCCTTCCTCTCCATACCGGACTCCATGCGGCCAACGACTCGCCAGTATGGCTCCCACGATCCATCGAACGAGCCTTGCTCTCCGTACCGGACTCCATGCGGCCCCCCGACTCGCCAGTATGCTCCCACGATCCACCGGACGACGCCTTCCTCTCCGTACCGGACTCCATGCAGCCCACGACGTGCCAGTAGGCTCCCACGATCCACCGGACGATGCCGTCCTCTCCGTACCGAACCCATGCTGCCCCGACGACTCTCTGCAGTCGGCATGGCCGTCACCATCAACTAAGCTTCCGCTATAAAGGGACCCCTCCAGATACGCAAGCTAAGCTCTCTGATCTCTAAGCTCTCTGATCTCTAAGCTCTTCTCCTCTCTCTAAGCTCCGGAACTCATTCCGAGCACTCATTTACTGTTGCCAGAGCGACTTGGCGTCGGAGGGTCTCGGAGCCCCCCCCACCGGCTCCGGACGGGACTTTTTTGCAGGCCCGCGGTGACTCGACGGCCGACTCCAGACCTCCGGCGACGACAGTTCTTCCAAATACGTTAAGTTACAAAATTTACTTATTTTCGATGTTTATTTTCATTAGAAATTATTTTTAAATTTTTTAATTTTTAAATTTTAATTATATATTTTATGAACCTAATTTTAATTTTAAATAATTTTTTTTGATGTTTCCTTATCGTCGGTAAATGCCTATTTTGAGATGAAAATTTTGCATTAGTAATAATTTTTATTAAATATTTTTTTATTAAATATTTTAATTTTTATTAAAGTTTTTTCAATGTTTTATCGATGTCGATAATAATTTTATTATCTACATTTTTCTTAAACGTAGCTAAGTCCAAATTTGCCGACGTTATTTTGCATCGATAAAAAGTTAATTTTTTGTTAAATATTTTTTGATATTTTTTATTCATTGATAATTAGTATTACTGACGTAACTTTGCGTCGATAAATTTTCTAAAGAAATTTACCATCCCGCTTTCCGTTCATTTTGTCTCCCACCCCCGCCCTCCTATTTTTTCCGCTCGAACTCTCTCCACCGGCTACATCCTATTTTTTTTCTTCTCTTTTTCGATTTCTCTCGTCGTCGATGGTCTCCGCCTCCACCTCCATCCTAGAAAAGGTAAAACCATTTTTTTTTTGCTTTTGCATTCTCGGGGAAGGGAGGGGTTGGGATTGGTTGCCTAGGATTGGAGGTAGGAGAGGAGGGGCTGGGCTGGGGTGGGGTCGAGGGGGGTGGAGGTGGAGTGGTGGTGGGGTTTCGAGGGGAGGGGGGGGGGTTTCACGAGGGAGGAAGGCGGGGGGTTTCTCGAGGGAGGGAGGATCGGGGGAGGGTGGGGGGTGGTTTTGTGAGGGCGGAGGAGGGATTCGCGATCGCGAGGGATCGGGGTAGGACGAAAGGGTGGAAAGAGGGTAGGGGGGAGGGGGTGTTGTTTTGGACTATAATCAGGCCCGGACCTGGGTCAGACTCAGGTCGGATCAAAGATAGGCTCGAGTTCGGTCCGAAAATAATATGGACTCTATTCTTTCGATCCGAGTCCGATCTGAATAGTCTCGGGCCGAGCTCGAAGTCCGATCCAAAGTTAGCCTGACTCGATGGACCTCAGATCAGTCTGAGCCCACTTCTAGCCCTATTAATAGATTATAATTTATTATATGTAATGGTGAAAATGCCTCTTATCTTTAAATAAGACATCGAATGGCCGTGAGTAGATGATATATCCAGTTGATAGGAACTTGATATTCTATTAGATAAATCCAAATTGATTGAAAGCTATAACTCAAAATCTAGTCTATGCAAATACTATGTATCTCAAGCCTGAAAATTACATTGTCAACTTTCAATATAACTTTACAATCCATAACATCTCTCCATGCACGAGTATGTATACGTCTACCCCGACAGGCATCTCTCTCTATGAAGGGAAGTGATCTAAAGAATTTTGTGTCATCCTCTCAATTCTTTTTCATGCACAATTATATCTAATTAAATCAGCAGCTATTTATTTAAGTAGGTTCCACTAATCAATAGTGGGCACTTTATTTTTTTGGTACAAATCAATATATTGGGCATTTCACATGGTGGAAATGAATGGAAACATGAACTAAAGAGGCTAGAATTGGACCAAGAATTCAAATCCTCTCCAATTATAGTAATCAAAGTTTCTTTAAAATAAGGCTTTTAATAGGTTTTACTTGGTAGGTTGAGTGTCATGTACTGTCAACTTTATCTATTGAGCTTAGGTTGGATAGATTATAAAACGATCATAATTTTTATTTACTGGACCAAGTTAAGCATCAACATCACCCAGCTTGATAGGTATGTTGAAAAACGTTAACCAATCCAACCTAACCTAAGAATAAATTGTATGAATAAAATAAATTTAATCAAGGTCTAAACAACTTAAACTAATTGAAAATGAAAGAGAGATAGAAATTTAATTTTTGTTTGAGATGACTAAATTTTGAGAGATTTTTCATCCTTTAAAATAAAAAAATCAAATGATTGTAATTTATTAAAAAACAAATGCAATTGAGCTTCATAATATTGTAGAGAAAAAAAAAAGGTAGTCATAATTACAGTAAAATGGGAAACATGTAATAGAAATGCAATCAACTATGATTTATTTTATTTTAGCTATGAATTAATTAGTCAATTATTTATATTTTATTTGCATATGCTCTAAGTTCATTATAATTTTAAGAGTAAAAAAATTAAAATAATAATTTTATTTGCATCTGCCAAAGTACTCCATTATTTTTATCAAGCTCTTGAGTTTCTATTGTTGATGTTTGTCTTGAAACACACATTTCTATTCCTTACACTATCCTTCATTTATCATAGTTTTCTTTTGGAGTTAATTTTATTAAGTATTTCTCTCTGATGCTCTTTTCGATGGTAGATCTAGCTTGTTAAGACTATATTCATGATTATTTGCTTTTAGTTATTAGTTATATAAATAATTTTTTTATTTATAAAATTTATTACATAAAATATAAAAAACATCCATATTTTAGAGAAAACTCTATAGAAATATAGAGTTATCCTTTTTTGATAAATTAGGATACCATTTCTAAATGTATGTTCAGAGATGGATCCAAAATTGCATGCATTGAGCCATAGATTCCCATTCAAGAGTCAATCTCGATTAAGATCGACTCTTGGATACCCCAATTTTGAATATTTTAGAAAAGCTTTAATCTTATTATTATTACTAATCGATATTTTATTTCGTTATGTATTGTTCAGTAGTTATCTCTCATATGTTCTTCGAGTATATATTGGATAGGATGTATAGGCACCGTATTCACATCGTATACTTGAAAAATCATGAGAAGATGCTGCCAAAATTTTCATAATAATAGAACAAAATATCGACTAATAACAATAATAAGATTATTTTTTTTTGAAAGGGATAGGGCCATACCTATCAAAAATGGATAGGATTATGCATTCTTAAAATCTTACTAATAATACGTACTTTAATGATAAATATTTTTTATGAATAAATAAAAAATATCGATAAGAGTTGGATGAATGCTTGCTCTATCATCTTACCTGAATACCGACAAGATATTAAAAATTTTATAAGATTTGCACGTTCAAGAGTCGATAATCCCAATAGAATCAAATATTCTTATCAGAGATGTTACAACAATTACTTTCAGCCTACAGATACAGCATTGGAGCACTTGTTGAATTGGGATATGGATAGAAAGTATACTATTTGGGATTTGCATGGAGAAAGTAGACCTACTAACATAAGAGACCAACATACGGATTAACAGGCAGAACCAATTAGCATTAATGAGATGTTAGATGACTTATATGAGGGGGCATATTTTGACAACTCTTTAGAGAGTATGTATAATGCAAATGATGGACATTTTGAAAAACTCATGAGAGATGCCAAGGAGCCATTGTATCCAAATTGTAAGAAGTTCTCGATGCTTGAGTACTTGATAAAATTGCTTCACGGTAAAATCATATTTGGTTGGAGTCAAAAGTCGTTTGACTTTATATGAACTTAATCAAAGAGGCATTACCGGATGGTGAAAAACTTTCAAAATCATATTCAGAGGCAAAAAAATATATGTGTGAACTTAGACTGGATTATACACCAATACATGCATGCAAGAATGATTGTGCATTATTTTATAAAAAGCATCAACACTTGGATTGTTGCTCAGAATATGGTGAGTTAAGGTATGCTGAAGATTTCGAAAGAGATAAGAAGTGGTCTCACAAGATTTTGAGATACTTTTCATTAATACCAAGACTTCAAAGACTTTATCAGTCATCGAAGACCGTTAAAGCGATGAGATGGCGTCATGAGATGCAAATTTCTGAGGAAAATATTATTGGTCATCCAGCAGATTCTATAGTTTGGAGAAAATTTGATAAACAATATCCTCAATTTGCTAGTGACCCATGCAACATTCATCTTGGCCTAGCATCTGATGGTTTTAATCTATTTGAGTGCATGAGCAATGCTTACAGTATGTGATCGATTATGCTAATACCGTATAATATTGCACCATGAAAATATATGAAAGAGTCATTTTTATTGTTATCATTGCTTATTCCTGGATCTAGAGCTTCTGGTAATGAGATAGATGTTTATTTGCATTCCTTAATCGATGAATTAAGAGAACTTTGGGAGATTGATGTTGAAACATACGATTCAGTTAGTAAAAGAAACTTTTGATTACATGCAATGTTAATATGGATAATTAATGATTTTTTGGCATATGGCAACCTATTTGGATGGAGCATAAAAGGATATTTGGCATGTCTAATTTGCAATGGTGATAGCTACTCCATTGGATTAAAGCATAGAAGAAAAATTGCCTATATGGGTCATTGTAGATTTTTACCATCGAATCATTCTTGAAGAATCCGTCAGAATTGATGCTTTAATGGAAAGTCAGAGATGCATGGGCTACCTTGTATGATGAACAGAGATGACATACTGGCACAACTAGAGGCCATTCGCACTGTTAAATTTGGTAAAGTTTTTGATAGTCGCAAGTGAAAGCGTAATCAATCAGAGTTGAATTGGACGAAGTAGAGCATATTTTTTGAATTATCTTATTGGCAACATGTCCTACATCGTCATAATTTGGATATCATGTACATTGAGAAAAATATTTACGATAATGTTATCGGGACACTTCTTAATATCAAGAAAAAAATAAAAGATAATCTAAATTCTCGGCTAGATCTAAAAATAATGAAAATATGGCATGAGTTGCACTTGATGCCCTATGATGGTGGAAAATTTTTAATGCCAACTGCAAGTTATACATTGCATGATGATGAGAAAAGAAATTTCTATGAGTGGTTAAAAACTGTAAAGTTTTCTGATGACTTTGCCTCCAACATTTCATGCCGTATGAACTTGAAAGACGACAGTACCTCGGATATGAAGAATCACGACTCTCATATAACGTTGCAGCATCTTATACCTATTGTGATGCATGGCTTTTCCATCATAGAGGTACAGAATGCACTTATTGAATTGAATATTTTCTTTCGAGAATTGTATTATCGAAAACTCTAAATTGATATACTTAAGAAGCTTCAATCAGATATTGCCCTATTGCTGTGTAAGCTGAAAAAAATTTTCCACCATCATTTTTCGATATTATGGTACACTTGGCTATTTACCTTTCAAGGAAGGCTTTGCTTGCCGGGCTAGTTCAGTATTGATGGATGTATCATGTTGAACGATAATAATATTATAAAAAACTTAATTTCTTTACTTAATTTATAATTATAATAAAAAAATAATTACATATTTTTTATCATTTTGCGTGTGTAGATTCTTATATAAATTAAAATAATATGTATGAAATAAAGCACGTCTAGAAAGATCAATTATGAAAGCATATATCTCCACAGGATGTCTTACATTCTGTTCGATGTATCTCGATGATGTGAAAATATAATTTAATCGTGAAGAGCGTAATGCAGATAAGGAGTCGGCCGATATTGAATCAACATTATCTATTTTCAGGATTAATGTTCATCCCATTAGTAGAAGAAAGTATAAATATATGGTCATAGAAAAATGTGAGCTGGCGCATTTCAATGTACTAAATAATTACAAAAAAATCTATCATTTTATGGAGTAAGTATCTTTACATAATTAATATTATATATTTTTTTATAAGATAAATTAAATAATAAGCATGCATTTATTATAGAGAGCATAAAGATGTATTATTGTAATAAAATAATAGAGATATCGAGGGATGACATCGAAGAAAGTTCGTAGCTTGGTTCAGACAATGTGTAAGCACAATAATAGTTTTATTCAACTTTTTATTATATATAATATGTACATAGTCTAATTTATTTTAACTTATGTGTATGTTGTTGTAGATGATGTTAATGTATCGTAATAAAGAAGATGGTGCAATCGAGGAATTATATGATTTAGCATGCCAACTAGATTCTAGGGTTTCGTGTTATAGCTCATGTATTGTTGGTGGTATGAGATTTCATAAAAGGGAGCTCAATATGCAGCGGCGGACTCAAAGTAATGAAATTTTGATATTGAAAATCGATGGAGATAATGAGATTGAATATTATGGTATCATTTCTGACATTATATAGTTAAGATATGGATCAAAATAATTTATTGATCTGTTTAAATGCCAATGATGGAATTCATAAAGATGCATATTTCACAAGCATCAACTTTGCGAGAACATGGTATCAATCGGATCCTTTCATACTCGCTAGTCAGGCAAAATAGGTATTATACCTAAAAGATATGAGATATAAGGATGAATGGCATATTGTACAAAAGATTGCACCAAGGGGTGTTTATGATATAGATGTTCGTTCTGAAATAAAAATAGATGAAGATTTTTTTTAGGAGGAACAAAATACAGCTAACTTGGGATAGTATAATATTGACATTGGAAACACATCTCCTCTGACTAGGGATGACGTGCAACCTAATAATATTGATGTTAGTGAATTAAATCTGAACGTGACGGAGGATCATGATGGTAGTGATGACAACTTCATAAATGATGAAGAGGAAGATTATACATTGATGGATTATGATGATGAAGATATCGATAATCCTCCTATTGAAGATACAGATATTGATTGATAATAATATGTAATTTTTCAAGAAACTCATATCTTACATTTCATATATCATTTAGTATGGATATAATTTTTATCAAATATTATATTATTTCTAATATATTGTTTGATACAGATATGGCACCAGGAGGATGACCCTGAAGGCTTGCACAAGGAGATGCCGATGTATCGGCTTCTCTTGATGACCAGGCGGTGACACTAGCTAGTCCAAATTGATTTTATGTATTATAGTTTTTTATATTTAATTTGCTTTAATTTTTTATCACTTATAAATAATTGATTTTAAGTTATGCCATTAGGAGGATGATCTGATGGGGGGATCGATATAGAGATATCGGTACCTCTTCATCATCTCAGCCGCATATTACTGGTGAGGCAAGCACATCATCTCCTATCACAAGTTATTTTTTTATGTTATATTTATTTTAAGTTTTTTATCATGTATAAATAACTAATTTTAAGCTTTATATTTTATTGTAGCTACTGATATTGTGATTAGGCGGACATGTGGAGCCGCCAGAAATGAGAAGCTGGAGGAATGGAGGAGGGCATATCTCGGGGAGAGGATGAGAATTGTCATCCCACCGAGATATGTCATGCTAGTAGAGCACCATGTTAGAAATCTATACATGTGCAAGGTAGGTATTATTATCCGTTCGTACGCTCTCCTAAAGTTGACTGATTGGCGCAGAGTTATGAGACCACAGCAGCAGGTCCTTCTCGACCATTTGTAGGTAACTAAATATAATTTTTGATAATAATGATACTTTTATTTTTTTGATAAATCTCATATATTGTATATTATTTTTATAGAATGATTTTGATATTCAGAAGATTGATACCCCACGTGTGCGGGAGACTATCCTTTGGCATATAGGGCGATTGCTCAGAGGATTCAAATATGAGCTCCATACCCACTGGAAGGAGGTCTTCCAAGCACATGGGGCGACATCGGCATGTGAGACACCACACAGGAGTGTATCACGTCCCGACTGGGATCTCCTCTGCACCAGATATGAGGATCCTGCATATCGGATATAATTTTTATGTATAATAAAAATATTGATTATTGAATTGATATGTTATTGTAATATATTTACTAATATCTTCATTGCATTTGTTTATTAGACCTACTGCGACAAGGCCTCACAGAGCAGGTCGAGGCTCACGGTAATGTATTGCAGTGGATCAAAATTATTTGCATAGTATCAGTATAAGCTGATAAGTACACATACATACATCTTTAATGATTTGTTAGAGTATATCTATGTCAATATACTTACATTCATAAATTTTAGAGGGACATCGAGACAAGATAACTATCTGGATGGATTGACGTCTACCAGAGAATCCAT
The DNA here is from genome assembly GCA_006176705.1 of Cocos nucifera. Classification (NCBI taxonomy): domain Eukaryota; kingdom Viridiplantae; phylum Streptophyta; class Magnoliopsida; order Arecales; family Arecaceae; genus Cocos; species Cocos nucifera. The sequence goes on along the minus strand of QRFJ01000092.1, from coordinate 3,022,248 downwards.
CGTCGGACAATGGATGAGTAGCTTTTCGGGACTAGGGAGAGACATATGAGTATTAAGTGATTAAGTTCTATTTCAATTTCATTATAAAGTTTAGACTTTTGGTTATATTTACATTTTTCTTTAATTAGGACCGTATGATAGAGATGCGATCCCAGTCCCTAGCTGAGGGCTCTACCCCACCTACAGATGACGATATCTATGATAAGGTGCTCGGTAGGAGACCTAGCTATGTTATGGAATTAGGATATGGAGTTATGGCCCCTAGCTCCTCTCGAACAGCACATATTTCTTGTGATGCTCATTTGCATGAGATGGAGAGGAGACATGCTGAGACTGAGAGAAGATATCAGGAGGAGATAACGGACCTACGGCAGGCCAATGCCGAGCTTTCATCCCAGCTTCAAGCATTTGGGACGAAGCTCGACGAGTTATGTCGTCGTATGCCTCCCCCATCGACTTTCGATATTCTTGTTGATGCTTATGATCAGGACTCTGTCGATGATGATGACGATGCCTTCCCCACCAGCATTATTTTATATTCTTTTTAATTAATATATTTTATGCATTTATATTAGATAATTAATTTGCTAACTTAATTTTTTAATTTAATGTAGGTTTATGATATATCACCATCGATATGGAGTTTATTTTATTTTATTATATTTTTTTTAAAGGACATGTAGTATGTACGATATTTTATATATGTACATGTTTTTTTATATGGATGTTATATGGATATTTTGAAGTGAATAAATTTGATTTTGGAATGCATTTAATTATTATGTGGTTGTTATATCTTATGTTATATGTTATGTGGATGTCTATAGGTTTTAAAAAATTTATATAAATAATTTTTTTTAAAAAAAAATATTTATCAATACAAAAAGAATGTAAGTAAAGATAAATAGCGACGGTACTTGACATCGGCAAATGAGGATAACTGTCATTAATTATCGTCCAGTGCCATTTTTAGTCATGCTTAATAATTACCGATGTAATTAAATATCACTAAAATTTATCGATGTAAATAAACATAGCAAAATCCAATATAAACAATCATCAAAAAGTATGCCATCTTTGGCCATATTTTATTATTATCGATGTAAATTTACATCGCAAAATATTTTTCAACGTAACATAACCATGGGTAAAAATAATTTTGCCGACGTAAGTTTACAATGGTAAAAATATTTTTTGCCGATATTTATTTTACGTGGGTAAAATATTAGCAACGATAAATTAACATCGGTAAATATTTTTTTTTTCAACGACTATTTTGCATAGGTAATTAATTACCGATATTTAATTAAACATCGATGAATATTTTTTTGTCGACGAAAATTCTTAAACGTCGACAAACGAAATCAATGACGGCATTTATGCCGACATTATTTTTTTGATGTATTTTACGTCGATAGATTTATTTAGCGATGCTTTTACAATATTCAACTATATTTTTTGCGTAGCTAATTACTCTTCTTTTTTTTTTTTTATAGTGTATCAAAGAGGCTGAGTTTTTAATACTAGAAAATCTTTTATAGGCTAAGCTCTATCCCCTCCGATGATTTTAGATCCTTTATCCTATTTAAATCTTTTATAAGATAGACAATCTCAACAAGCGATGTACATAAGACATAAGACAGATAACAATAAATACAGTGTAAGTTAAACCAAATAAGAAATATTACAAAGAACATTCAACACATAATATATCATACCTCACCTATGAATATATAAATCATGTACCAGCGAGCAACCTTTAGAACCTAGTGATATCAAATAAATTAGCATTAAGCAAATCCAAATTAAGTTATTACATAGATCATCATCATCAATATATGGAACAGGAAAATAATTTTTTATGATGCAGAGAATGCCCAAAGGAAAATTCAAAATATAAGTTCAGCTATATTATAAGAAAGAAATAAAAATAGCATTTATCACAGAGAACCTCACATGTCCTTAAGAAGTCAACCATGACTAGCAGCAATTATTATGATGATATGAATAATGGCTATCTTTCCACTAGTGAGAATATCACATCCAATTGATGACAAACTCCTATGTAGATCCTCAAGAGATTATGTAAATTTACTAGATTTGCCTGGAGCAAAAATATTTAGGAATATAATAATAATTGTCATGATGACCATTATTTATAGTAATAACAGGAAGTAGAAGGCAGATTGACGATTGTGCGAGAAATCATAATTTGTTTGTGAACAATGATGTCTGATTTACAAACAAGGATCACAAACAAACAAATATCATGGTGATACTTCATCAATTTGACTAGCGTGTGAGGCTATAAGTATCCACAAAAAAGATACCATTTGGGCTATAAAACATCATAAATGTATCAACCTAGCTATCTGTGGACACAATTTGCAAAGTTCGGAGATAATAATAATAATAATAACAGAAAAGACAACATGATATTACCTAGCAGCCTATCACAATTATAATTGATGTTAACAAATGTCAACTAGGCATTGGCCAACAGAAAACAAAAAAAAAAATCATTTGAACAAGAAAATTACTCAAATATAAATAATAGAAAGAAAACATATTCATGGAAGTTCAAAGAAAGAATATGTCTCTCCATGAACTATTTAATTTACATATTTCAACTTCCAATGACATAGTAACCAACACGATGCTCAAGTTTTCAGTGCGAGGTAAGCAACCTCTAAGTCACACCGACAAAATTATTCAATAATGAATACTTTAATAAGTGCTTGACTTACAATGAGGCCAATTTGAATAAAAAAATTTAAAACAAATGAAAATGATCTAAAATAATCAGAGAGTGAGCAGCTCTCTAAAATTGCATGATGAACTAGCTAATTATGGTTATTAAGGGGTTTATAAGCAATAATGGTCTCACATGATAAAGGTAGCAACTCACAAACCACCATTTTGAGGCATGATAGGCCAGGAAGGAGGGTGTGACAATATTAATTATATTGGGGTCAAACATCATCTTATTGTGGATCTGGTACCATTTATTGTAATAGAAAGAAAGAAAAAATAAATTTAAAATATAATTAAGTATATAGACTTGACTAAGATCTATTTTTACGGGACATGCAAAGGTTTCACTATGAGAAAAGAATAAGTATAAAAAAAAATCATCATACTCTCAACTCTTTATATACAAATCTCTCTCAACTAGAAGCTCTCATCTCTCATTTCTTACAAAAGCTCTCTCTCTAGAAGATCTCTTGAAATAATCGCTATCTGCTACCCGACATTCTGTCTGAAACCTCCTACTTCAACTTTCTATTTGCACCTTTCAGGATCTGTTGCCTGTTGTCTACTGCTTCAAGACCTCTGGATCTCTGCCTGTTGCCATCTGCTATCAGGCTGCTATCGTCTGTAGAACACCACACCCATAGGCTTTTTTAAAGGCCTCAATCCGGCTCCCAATCTGAGTACTATGCGATGTAAGACTCCTAAAAGCACAGATCTTGACCACATGCAACCCAGGCTGTTGGATCATGCTATTTGTGCCTGTGCACTGCACGTACATTGCTCCCGACCAAACCCATGCACACCACGTGTGCAGGATTTTACTGTTCACATGGTGAGCCATGTGAAACATGATTTGTACCAGGCTGGTCTATGACGGTCGCATGGATCACACCACCTCATGTGGTCCACCGTAGACCGCGATCAATCCCCATGCGCACGTGCTTGCTTGGGTAGGAATGGCAAAATCGATCCAATCCGATGGATATGTACCCTATCCAAACCCAGTCAAACCCAAAAAATAAGGTTTGATTGGGTTTGGGTTCGGGTCTAGGAAAAATCCGAAAACTATAGCACGGGTATGGATAGTATTATTTTCTACCTAAACTCGAACCTACGGGAATAGGTAATACTCGAACCATACCTGAATATATATGTATGTATGTATGTATGTATGTATGTATGTATGTATGTATGTATGTATGTATGTATGTATGTATACATATATACGAATGTACTAAAGCGAAGCAAAGTCTGCCTTGATGTCTCGAAGCTCGACGAAAGATTTGAAGGCTTCGACAATGGCGACCTTGGAGAGTTCCAGCTCGCCCTCATACTTCTTTTTTTCAGCCTCCAACCGAGCTTCAAAATCGGACCGAACTTTTAAAGGTTCAGACTCAGGCCTCCTCGTCTTCCTCTTCAACTCCTCTTCGGCCTTCAGCTTGGAGAGCTCGGTATCGTCGGCTCTCCTATTGGCTTGATTGGCCTTTTCCTCAGCCTCCTTCGAAATGTGCCGAGCTTCCCGGACCGCATCGGAGAAATGGTCTAGATGGTGGGCGAGATGTGATTAAAAAAAAAAGGATGAGAAGGATTAGTGTCGAAACATCATCTAGAAAAGTCCAAGGGTTATAGATCGAATTTTATCCGAAGAAGGAAATCATATGAATCCCAAACCCGGAAGGCGCCACCTTCGCGGTCCATGGTCTCCACGTCAATAGGCAAGAGAATGGACTGAATCAAGGACCGAGCAACTCAGTAGTCACCGAGGCCGCTCCTGCTATCCCGAGACTCAGCTTCGAGCAGCACCTCCATTGGGGTGGAAGCTTCGGGTGATGCATCGACCACCCACGATGACATTCGGATCGAAATCCGAGGCCTCCTTGAACCTTAGTGCGATGAGGATGCAGATGTCCGGGGGATCGGATCCTCCGGAGGCTTTGATCGAAGCGGCTCCACCATCTTTGCAGGAGCCAAAGATTCTTTCCTTGGCTCATGGCTAGGAGCCAAGGATCGCCCGACAGCGGGTTGGGCAAGAATGGCCTTTGATCGGCTACGTTCAGGGGCAAGCGCCATGCTTGCCTTTCTCTTCTTCACAAACCTCTTGAGAGCTTCAAGATCGGCCCGGTTCATCGTTGCAAGGAATTGGGTTGAACAATGAGAATGATAGAAAAAATGAAGGAAAAGTCAAGCCGAACAAAGACCAAACTTACTCTTTGGCTCCGCTAGAATTAATCCGACCTTGAACAAATTCTCCTCGACGAGGAGTTTGGACAATGGTGGGGGGACAGTATTAAGAAGCCGAGATATGGTCTCTTCCTCAGCATCGGATAATGTTAGGGCCCTAACCGCTGATCTATGGAGTCGGCCCCAAAGAGTGTTGAAGCCCTAAGATTGCTCGGTCGAGATGAAAAAGAAGCATTCCTTTCGGTTATGCACCAAAGAAGGAGCGCCTCAGAAGAGACGACATCTCTTTCGAGGAGAGGCGTACCACCACCCGACCTTTCTAGGGTGATCTTTCAGTATAAAGCAACTCCAAAAAAAGTCGTGGGGTAGGTTCAACCCTGAGGATAAGACAATAGGTGAAGAAACTTAAGATCTGTCGTCTGGAGTTCGGTGCTAAGTTGCTCAAATTAATTCTGAAGAGATTCAAGAACTCGGCGACCAAAAAGTGAAGGAGGAACCTAAGATCGGCCTTCAAAGACTCCTTATAAACACCTATTCGGTCGGGACGATGAAGAGCTATCCGCTCCCTGGGACTGACAACCTCTAGCTTGAAGGTGTCTGAAATTTGATATCTTAACCTAATGAAGTTTAGATCCTCGGAGGAGAGGATCGAATTGACTCTAAAGGGGCCGTAATCTGGGACCCCTTATTCTTCAGACCTATCCGAGGAATCAGGAACCTCGAATCCACGATCCTCATCCCTCGAATCATTATTCGAGCTCCAGATGATGGGGACGAACTCGCTCCGCTCATTATGAGGAAAAAAGAAACTAACGTATAGGAATGGTTGTGGCCGAGCAACAAAAATCGAGGATGAGGAAAGAAGTATGATATTTCTAGCCGAGCAATCCTTTCATGGGCGCAAGTACCGTTGCTCCTCTCTTTAGCAGTAGTAGCAATGAAAAAAGGGAGGAATAATAGTGACCCTTATTTATAGGAGACTTGGACAGTCATGATCTATCATAAATTTACTAAAATTTTTAGATTTTTGCCAGATGACAGACGTTGATTCGTCAGGACAGATAGCCATCAATCAAAATTGATGAACGGTCAGATTTCAAGATCATTGATCTTCCATGGGTCTCTTCGTAAAGCCGATTGTTGATGCATAGTAGTCCGAATATTTTGTATAGATCGGCCTCGACTTCAAAAGAGACTCACATCGGCCAAGCAATAATATCTCGACCTCGTGAGTAGGGGCAACTGTTGTGGATTGGCTATAGCTCATCCTCGACCTAAAGTTCCTCATCTATTTTTGATCTATAGTGATAGAGACGTGATTACCATCTGCCTACAAGTCCACTGTTAGTCAGTAGATCGCCGACTAACAATGAGCCATCCACGGTCGATCTACCTTCGAGAGGATCTTCTCCGTGGTCTGAAGGAAGCTGTCTATTACTGACTTACCTTGATTGATCGGGTCTGGCTGACTAATGTTTGGCCGAGCAATGTCCGATCGACCAATGTTTGGCCGACCAACATTTTGATCGAGCTACTGTTATCTTTGCCAGCTTCATGCCCTTCCAACCTGAAAAGTTCGGATAAAGGAGTCCTTCGCGATTCAGTCTTCCAAAGAAGGAAGAAAATCTTTCGAATCTATCTAGAGCGACAAACTCAGAAGGTTGTTAGATTTCGAAACGGATATGACTCAAATTCCTCTTCTATAAATAAAAGAGCTCCGGAATCCTCCAGATACACACTCAATTCGACGCTTTTTTCTTTCTTTATTTTTCTGTCTCCTAACTTGAGCGTCGGAGGATCTTCACCGGAGAACATCCCGGTGAGGACTTCATTGCAGGAGATCGGGCGAATCTCCAGTAGTAGCTCTCGGCCACAGATTCCTTGGTAGTCGACCTCTGACGAAGAGATTCAAGAGCAACACGAATCATCTTCCCTATAGCCTAGTCCCTTCCAACTGACATCTACTACCTTACTCCTTGGCTGCTTGTTATAATTGCTTGTAAGAATAGCTTGCTTCATGATTTTTATTTCATGGCAGAAGAGCGAACAGATGATTCGGCTTCCTTTGCCAATGCCAAAGAGGCATGTGCTACGGCTTTTCTTATCGCTCAATTAATATGTGACAGCCAATGTCATGGATCGGTGGAGCTGGCGGGCGGTGGTGACGGCATCTTCAGTGGAGAAGGCACTCAAATAAGGGCTCAAGTGCGGTCGCACCTGCAATGCCATGGCAGCCGCGGCCGTCGGAGCAGTGCTCCCCAACCCATTGGCAGCGGTATTTACATCTCTTTGCACGTGGATTGACAACACCTTACCCTGACTTAGGAAATCAATATGTGTGTAGAAGACTTGTATGCAAGTGAACATGCCACCACGTGAGAGGTCCCTAAATTAGAGTTTCTCATTTAGCTGGCATTGTCTTTGATTAGCTGACGAATTGCTTCTATGAAACAATTTCCCACTGCATCTATTAGTGTAACCACACTCGTACCTCCATCAACATTCAGCCAGAATAAATAAATGTGCCCCGCCTCCTTGCAAGTTGCAACCAAATTGGATAATTGCAGCTATTACATTAACAAGGGAACATAACAACCAAAGCACCGCATGCATGTTTTTTTAAGTTCGCCGCGAGATTCTTTGCAACGTTGGCGTTGCCTTGCTGTTCCGCCGTTGCCGGTGCAGCGACGTCCGGCGACGAAGGTGAGCTCACGCATGGTGAGCAGAACCCCTCCTTTATTCCTATCTACGGATTGACCGGCCACACACGGATGACCTGGAGAGAGCCCCACCTTGACCGTTGGGTGAAAGTTTCCACCTTCCCTTCCTCCTGAAGCAACCAACCGAACCCTCATCCTTTCCTCATGCATCATCGCGGCGGCTTCCATCCCCATCTGGCGGTAGGTAGGATGGGTGACGTCACTCAAGCATTTGGTGGGTTTTTTTTTTTTTTTTTTTTTTTTGAATATCCTGGTGGACGAAAGGTGTGGCAGCTTCAATCATCTGTTTAACCACTCAAAATACTAGTATGATATTTTTTTTAAATTAATTTAATCTATAGTATTTATTGTAGACTAAGTTCATATACTTTATAATAGATTTTATAAGCCTAATGGATAATATTTGTTGCAGACTAAATTCATCTAATAATTTTTCACGTAAATGGATGACGACCTCGAGATTCTAATTATGACGTGGCTCGAGCAATCAGCGGACCACGGAGATGAAAACGAAAAGACGAAGGCTTGAATCTTTTTTGCCCCTCCTTCCGTTTGATGTGAGAAAAAGCAAGGGGCATCACACCCACCAAATTTTCACATGGTGTTGCAATCTTCATCGTACGTGACAGTGACATCTCTCACCGCCTCTTTTTTTTCTCGATTAATCTATGGGCCCCACATATCGATGCCCTTCCTGTCAATCCATTTGGCAGCGTGCATGGAAGACTTGAGGCTACTAAAACAGGGGCCGGGTGCTGGCTAGTCGTGGATTATGTGTGGCAGAGCATGCCTCGCAGGTTCCTCCGAAGCTCGTTGGGTTCGCCTGGTCGGAATGTTAGCCAGGGGTATTTTAAAAGCATTTCATGATTCCCGACTTTCCATAAGTAAATTCTTTAATTTGTTTCTCAGTTCATGCTTGACTCAAAGAATGACAGCTTTGTACATTCGTTTTTTTTAATTTTTAATTTTTATTTTTTAAAAGAAAATCATGTTCTAACAATCTCGTGCCAAATTAAATTCATGCTCTTTTTGTCATGGAAATTTGTCTTCCTTGACTAAATGCTATAGAGAGAAGGTTATATATATATATATCGTACCATGACAGGATGGATAAATACTCCTACAATATTTATAATACAGAAAGGAAACTCTGATTAACTGTAACAAATGCAGTAAGGAACCATATTTCATTATGTCTTGCCGATCGAGTCATAGGTTTGTAATGTTTAATTCTTTCAAAACCGAAGCACCCGCTCCCATCTCGGAAACAAAACCAAGCATTTTGTCCTACATATTATCTACTGTTTTATTCTTTTATTCACTTATTATTAAATATTAGCAGATATCCAACAGCTGGGGCCCAGCAACGCAGGGAGACTGCTACCACCTTACCCCTCATCTAAGCTGAGAGAATGGCTACAGTACAGGGACTGAACGGTAATTCGTGCATGCAAAATTAAGTCAGGGCTTTATGCATGTTAATTCAACGCCCCAACTATTTTATTTCACAGAATTTCCTGGGAGTTCACCCATCCATCGAGTCCAACCTTTTATATTATCCAATACTATTACCATGGGCGGTGGGGGAGGTAGGCCTAAGAGGTGGAAGCTGCTGGAATATATACCTTCCCGGGGAGATTCCACCCCTTCGCCATGCTACGAGTAATTAATCTCCTGAATTCTAAGTGGAATCAAAAAGATAAAAAGTCTCCATTGGAACCTTCCGCGTTTGACCTCATTTTGTTGCACAACATTTTAAACCACATATCGGCCTCATTATGCCGATAGACATGATTGATCCGAGTTCTTTATCCTGCCTTTGAAACAAGGATTTTAATTAACTAATACTTATAAAGATAAATAAAAAGCTAGAAAAATTAAAATGTACTGGTTCTTGAACATAAATAAACAGGACAACGTACAACATATCTTTATATTCTTTCTTCCCCGAAGCTCGCGTTCAAGCGATACCCGAACATCTCCCTTGAAGCTAGAAAGACATGCATGTTAACTTTATAAGTCACTTGAACTGCATGCATAAGTTAAACCTCCAGTGGACATCCATGTACAACCGGATTGAATCCTTGCTCTATAGGCAGTGTTGAAGATAAATTCTGCTTCCATCAAAGTCTAATTCGACGCTCAACTTAATGCAACCAGTAACCGTAGGAGAGCTTCAGCAGATGGACTTCAGTCGAACCCTCGACGTCCGAGCTTCTTCCAACCCATTCGGCTGGCCAAACTGCTTAGCGGCCGAGCTCCTTGGATTCCGAGCGGCCGAGCTTCAACGGAATCCCCTAGCGTCCGAACTCTTCAGCGGCCGTCTTTTCAGCCGACCGAGCTCCTCCGAACTTCTCTATAGCCGAACTTCCTCGAGCCGTCTCTTCAGCCGGCCAAGCTCTGTCGAACTTCTCTACAGTCGAACTCTCCCGAGCCGTCTCTTCAACCGGCCGAGCTCCTCCGAACTCCGCTACGGCCGAGCTGCTCCCAAGCTTTTTCTTCGGCCGAACTCCTCAGGACGAACAACGAGACTGGATGGTATGGCCGCCACTACCGACGCCGCTCTCTCCATAACCAGCCCCATACAGCACCTACCCAAGAGACTGACTCCGCCGAACCTCGAGTGGCCCGCCAGCACGTGGCAGCAGCTGTCACCACCAACCCTGCCGCGTACGGCACCACCCCGAGAGACTGGCTCTACCGAACCTCGAGTGACCCACCAGCATGCGACTGCAGCTGTCACCACCAACCCTGCCGCATATGGCACCTCCCCGAGAAACTGACTCCGTCGAACCTCGAGCGGCCCGCCAGCACGCGGCAGTAGCCATCACCATCAAGCTCCGCTATAAAAAGGGCCCTCCTCCAGATACACTAAAGCTAATCTCTCTGATCTCTAAGCTCTCCTCTTCTTCTCTAAGCTCCGGAACTCATTCCAAGCACTTCATTCCTATTGGCCAGAGCTGACTTGAGCGTCGAAGGGTCCTACCGGAGCCAGCCCCCACCAGTTTCGAATGGGACTCTGTTTTGCAGGTCCCCGACGGCGACCTCAGCGGCCTCGACTCCAGCGACCTCCGACGACGACCAATTTCTGTACCAACAGATTGGCGCTAGAGAAAGGGGCTTCTCTCTTAAAGTTAAGAGAAAGCCGAAGTTCCCTCGTTCTTAAAAGAGTGCTCGACGACGTTTCCCCCTTTCCACTCCAAAGATTTCTCTTCTTCCTCTTTTCAGAAAAAAAAAAAGAAAAGATGCCCCCCAGGAGAGCCTCGACTCGACGGTCAGCGGCCTCTGCGGCTCGATCCCGTCCGGATCTGGCCGCTCCTGCTCCAGCCCCGGCGACCCAGGCTCACTCTGTAGCCATGGTGGATGCGGACCAGTTCAACCTGCTCGTCAAGCAGGTTCGTGATCTCACGGAGGCAGTGCAGGTGGTGCAGGCCATGCACCAGCAAGCCCCAGTGCCAGCCCAATCGGTGCGGGACTCTCCGGAGCCGAGTGATCTGGTCCAAGAGCGACCGACTTGGACAGCCCAACCTCCGATCCCCGGATTGGAGAGGCAGAGGAGGGAGAGCCCTTGTTCGGATCATGGATCGGCCAAGGGTAAAGCCTCATGCCCATTCCACCAGAAAGCCTTGGAGATCAGAAATCATGAAGATCTCCTGAATCAAAGGCTCTTAGAAATGAGCCGACGAATCGAAGAACTTCGTCACACTCCCCCCTCACGTGGCAATGACGTTTGCACTGACCCCCTTTTTCGCAGAAAATCATGCAGGAACCGATCCCGCCGAACTTTAAGCTCCCACAGTTCGATAGCTACGATGGGACCACCGATCCGATCGACCACTTGGAAGCCTTCCGGACGATGATGCTGCTCCACGGCGCGCCAGATGCTATATTGTGCTGGGCTTTCCCCTCTACCCTGAAAGGAGCTGCCAGAAATTGGTACTCGACGCTCAAGCCGAGTACCATCTTATCATTTGACCAGATGAGTCAACAGTCTACGGCCCACTTTGTGAGTAGTAGACGGCCGCGCCGAGGTTCGGATTCCTTGATGGTCATCAAGCAGAAGGCGGGGAAATTCATCCGGGCCTACGTCACCCGGTTTAACACTGCCGCGCTGGAAGTCCGGAACCTGGACCAATCAGTCGCCATAGCCGCCCTCAAGGGCGGTCTTCAAAAAAATAACTTGCTGTTCTCCCTGGAGAAAAGGTACCCTAGGGACCTCATCGATCTGCTGGCTCGGGCCGAGAGATATGCCCGTGCGGAAGAAGCCTTCAAGTCGAAGGACGAAGAAGCCTTAAGGGAGCGGCTGGCAGGCAATGGGGAGCCGAATGAAGTTCGACCGCGCTCACGGACTTCCTCCGATAGCAGATGGGCCCGAACTCCTCGAGCTTACAGAGAAACATGAAGAAGCCCTCCTCCTAAAAGATTCCGCGACTATGCCCCCCTCAACGCTCCTCGAACTCAGATCTTCACCGAAGTTAAGAACCAACTGCCAAGACCCGTAGGGTTACGGTCTCCCTCAAACAAGCGTGATCAAAGCAAGTACTGCCTCTACCATCGCGACCACGGCCACGATACTGAGGAGTGCATCCAGCTCCGAGACAAAATCGAGGAGCTCGTTAGAAAGGGGCGGCTGGGTAAATTCATTCGACGTGAGCCTGAAGATCGGCGAAGGGCGCTGCCGTAACAAAAAATGATAAGGTCGGCCGCCTCACTACGTCGTCAACGTTACCCTAGGACCCAGCATGGAAGCCAAGAGAAGCATGCTTCAAAGTGAGGAAGCCAGCATGAGGTAGAAAAGGTCATCCTGAATCACAGAGAATTTGGAAAAATATTGCCAGTAACTTCTTTCAATGAAGTTCTTTCCTTTCAATAGTGTATTATTTTTTGGCGCCAAAACTATGTAATGACAGGAAAAGAAGTAGTCAATAGTCGTCGTGTTAGGAAGAAAGACCTCGTCCTAACACAAGCAGGTCAAAGAGCAGTTCGGCCAGAGATAAGATCTCTCCCAAAAAGTAACCTCGGCCAGAGATGAGATCTCTTCCGAGCAACCACCTCGACTAGAGAAAGATCTCTCTCGAACAGTTCGGCCAGAGATAAGATCTCTTTCCGAAAAGCAACCTCGGCCCAAAGATAAGATCTCTTCCGAGGGCTATAAAATCTCTTCCGGAAAACCAACCTCTGCTAGAGATAAATCTCTTTCGAGCAGTTCGGCCAAAGATAAGATCTCTCCCGAAAGGCAACCTCGGCCAGCGATGAGATCTCTCCCGAGCAACCACCTCGGCTAGAGAAGATCTTCGAGCAGTTCGGCCAAGATAAGATCTCTTCCGAAAGCAACCTCAGTCAGAGATAAGATCTCTCCCGAGCAGTTCGGCCAGAGATAAGATCTTCTCCCGAAAAGCAACCTCGGTCAGAGATAAGATCTCTTCCGAGCAGTTCGGATCAGAGATAAGATCTCTCCCGAAAGGCAACCTCGGCCAGAGATGAGATCTCTCCTGAGCAACCATCTCGGCTAGAGATAAAATCTCTTCCAAGCAGTTCGGTCAGAGATAAGATCTCTCCCGAAAAGCAACCTCGGCTAGAGATAAGATTTCTCCCGAGCAACTCGGCCAGAGATAAGATCTCTCCAAAAAGCAACTCGGCTAGAGATAAGATCTCTCTCCCGAAAAGTAACCTCAGTCAGAGATGAGATCTCTCTCGAGCAACCACCTCGGCTAGAGATAAGATCTCTCTCGAGCAGTTCAGTCAGAGATCAGATCTCTTCCGAATAGCAACCTCGCTAGAGATGAGATCTCTCCCGAGCAAGCCATATCGGCTAGAGATAAGATCTCTCTCGAGCAGTTCGGCCAGAGATCAGATCTCTCCCGAAAAGCAACCTCGATCAGAGATGAGATCTCTCCCAAAAAGCAACCTCGGTCAGAGATGAGAGATCTCTCCCGAGCAACCACCTCGGCTAGAGATAAGATCTCTCACGAGCAGTTCGATCAGAGATAAGATCTCTTCCAAAAAGCAATCTCGGCTAGAGATAAGATCTCTCCCGCTCCCGAGCAACCACCTCGGCTAGAGATAAGATCTCTTCCGAGCAGTTTGGTCAGAGATAAGATCTCTCCCAAAAAAGCAACCTCGACCAGAGATGAGATCTCTCCCGAGCAACCACTTCGGTCAGAGATAAGATCTCTTCCAAGCGATCGAGTCAACCTCGGCTAGGAATAAGATCTCTCTCGAGCGACGTTGACAACCTTGGCTAGAGATAAGATCTCTCCGAGCGACCGTGGACAATCTCGATTAGGTACAGGAGGAGAACCTCATCCTAATGCGAGCATCAACCTTGGCTAGAGATAAGATCTCTCCCGAGCGACCCTGACAACCTTGGCTGGAGAGTTTTAGCTTTGGCCTCGTTTGGAGAAAGCAACCGTGCCAACCTCGGCTGGAGAGCTTCAACTTCGACCTCGGCTAGAGAAAGCAACCATGTCAACCTCGGCTGGAGAGCTTCCAACTACCACCTCGGCCAGAGATAAGATCAGAGACAGCCTCGCCCTGAAATCAGATCTCTCCCAAGCGACCACATCGACCTCAGCTGTAGGAGACAATGTCGCTCCTGAAGAGCGCAACCTCCGACTTCGATCGCAGCGGATGAAGCCCCCTCAACCTCGGCTGGAGATGGGATCTTCCCCGGGCTTCAACCTCGATATCAACTTCAGCTGGAGGCGAGATCCCCCCGAGCTTCGACCTAGGCTAGCTCAGAGCTCAGAGAAAGACTTCGGCAGTCGCCTTTCTTGCACTCCCTTCCTTCGATTCTCGAACTCGAGAGTGGGGGGGCTAGTGTTGGGGATAAATTCTGCTCCCGTCGAAGTCTAGCTCGACGCTCAGCCTAATGCAACCAGTAGCCGCAGGAGAGCTTCAGCAGACGGGCTTCAGTCGAACCCCCGACGTTCGAGCTTCTTCCAACCCGTTCGACCGGCCAAATTACTTAGCAGCCGAGCTCCTTGGACTCCGAGCGGCCGAGCTTCAACGAAATCCCCTAGCGCCCGAACCCTTCAGCGATCGTCTCTCGGTCGAACTCCCCAAGCGGCCGTCTCTTCAGCCGGCCGAACTCCTCCGAACTTCTCTATAGCTGAACTCTCCCGAGCCATCTCTTCAACCGACCGAGCTCCGCCGAACTTCTCTACAGTCGAACTCCCCCGAGCCGTCTCTTCAGCTGGCTGAGCTCCTCCGAACTCCGCTACAGCCGAGTTGCTCCCAAGCTTTCCCTTCGGTCGAACTCCTCAGGATGAAGAACGAGACTGGATGGTATGGCCGCCACTACCAACGTCGCTCTCTCCGTAACCAGCCCCATGCGGCACCTACCCAAGAGACTGACTCCGTCGAACCTCGAGTGGCCCATCAACGTGGCAGCAGCTGTCACCACCAACCTTACCGCGTACGGCACCACCCCGAGAGACTGGCTCCGTAGAACCTCGAGTGACCCACCAGCATGCAGTTACAGCTGTCACCACCAACCCTGCTGCGTACGGCACCTCCCCGAGAGACTGACTCCACCGAACCTCGAGCGGCCCGCCAGCATGCAGCAGCAGCCATCCCCATCAAGCTCTGCTATAAAAGAGGCCCTCCTCCAGATATGCTAAGGCTAATCTCTTTGATCTCTAAGCTCTCCTCTTCTTCTCTAAGCTCCGGAACTCATTTCGAGCACTCCATTTCTTTTGGTCAGAGCTAACTTGAACGTCGGAGGGTCCTGCCGGAGCCACTCTCCACCGACTCCGGACGGAACTCTATTTTGCAGGTCCCCGACGGCGACCTCAGCGGCCTCGACTCCAGCGACCTCCGGCGATGATCAGTTTATGCTCCAACAGGTAGCATTAGAGCTACAACTTTTGAGGTTAGCTCTTCACCATCAAAAAGAGATTTAGTTTCAAAAATCCTATGAGAGGAATGTAGATTAATCGCTTTACAAAATTCAACTTTCATATGGATAATCTTGCATTCATCTTATCTAATCTAATGTTATGTTTCTATAATATAATCCTATCTATTGGGGATAAACTCCATTTTCATCGAAATTCAGCCTGATACTTAGCCTAATGTAACTGGTAATCATGGAAGAGATTCGATCGAGAATTCTTCTCCAGCGGTTGGATCCCAACCGAACTTCTTCAGCGATCAAACCTTAGCCAAACTTCTTCAGCTAGTCGAACTCTTCCACTGACCAAACCTTAGTCGAACTTCTTCAGCCAACCGAACTCTTCAGCGGTCGAATCCCAGACGGATGCCTATAGGAGTCCAACTCCCTCCGAACTTCTACTTCAGTCGAATTCCTCCAGAAGTCCAACTTTCTTTGGACTTCTCTTTCAGCCAGATTCCTTCAGGAGCCAAACTTCTTTCGGACTTCTTCTTCAGTCGAACTTCTCCACCAGTCAAACTCCTTCAGCCGAACTTCTCCACCAGTCAGACTTCTTCTGGACTTCTCCATCAGTCGAACTTCATCCGAATTTTTTCAGTAGATTACTTCCAAATTTCAAGTAGCATTTCTTTCGGATGATCACCTCTAGCCGTATTTTCTTTAGGAGTTCGAACTTATCTGGAATTGACATACGTCAAAACTCTTCATCCCGCCACGTGATCCCAAGTGGCTCAGTACCAGACGGCTACGACTATCATTATCAATCTATTGTAAGCAGCACCCCTCTTGCGTGGCCCTGAGCGATCGACTACCGGACGATTATGGCTGTCACTATCAGTCCGCTACAGACGACAGCAACCCACTACCGGGCAATGATGGCTGTCACTATCAATCTACCACAGGCGATGGTGGCCTTGAGCGATCCGCTACCAGGTGGTGTCAGCTGTCACTATCTATCTACTGCAGGCTTCATCTATAAAAGAAACCTTTCAGATACATTTTCTCTAAGCTCTTTTCTTCTTCCCAAAACTCTACCGAACTCTTTTCTGAGCACTCCATTCCTATTGGCCAAAAGAGCTGACTTGATCGTTGGAGGATCCTACCGGAGCCACCACTATCGACTCTGGATGGAACTTTATTTTGCAGGTCATCGGCAGCGACCTCTTCTTCCTCAACTCCAGCTCGATCTGACGTCGACCAGATTCTGCACCAATAGGATTGGCATTAGAAGGATGGCCCAAACCTCTGAGGTTCCATTGTTCTTAAAGAAGTTCTCAACAGCGATCTCTCTTCTTTCTTTTCAGAGTTCTTTCCAAAAAACAAGCCTTCCAGAAAAGTTTCAATCCAGCAATCAACAGCCTCTGCAGTCAGATCCCATCCAGACTTGTCCGCTCCTGCTTCAGCTCCGGTAACTCAAGTTTCACCTGTAGCCATGATGGATGCAGAGCAATTTAACCTATTGATTCAGCAGGTTCGTGATCTCACGGAGGCGGTGCAGGCCATACATCAGCAGGCCCCGACGTTGATTCGATCGAAGTAGGCTTCTTCGGAGCCCCATGATCTGATCTAAAGATGGTAGACTTAGGCTAGCCGATCGGTGACCTCCGAAAGAAGGAAGCAGAGGATGAAGAATCCTTGCTCGAACCATGACTCGACCTACGGGGAGCCTTGCACCCGTTCCACTAGAAGACCTTAAAGATCAACGATCGTGAAGATCTCTTGGATCAAAGGCTCCTAAAAATAAATCGATGAATTGAAGAACTCCACCATATTTTCTCCTCGTACGGTAATGATATTTGCACTGACTCTCCTTTTTCTCAGAGGATTATGCAGAAACTAATCCCACCGAATTTCAAGCTCTCGTAGTTTGAGAGTTACGATGGGACCACCGATCCGATCTACCATCTGAAGGCCTTCCGAATAATAATGTTGCTCCACGACATGTCAGATGCCATTTTATACTGGACTTTTCCATCCACCCTCAAGAAAGCCACTAGAAACTGGTACTCAGTACTTAAGCTGGGTACCATCTTTTTCTTTGATCAAATGAGCCATCAGTTTGTGGCTCACTTCGTTAGCAGCCGACGTTCCCATCGAGGTTCGAATTTTCTGATGAACATCAAGCAGAAGGAGAAAAAATCCATCCGAACTTATATCATCTGGTTTAATGCTGCTGTATTGGAGGTCCGAAATCTGGATCAGTCAGTTGCGATGGCCGCACTCAAGGACGATCTTTAGAAGAATGATTTGCTGTTCTTCCTAAAAAGAAAGTACCTTAGAAATTTTGTCGATATGCTGGCTCGGGTTGAAGGTTATGTTCGAGCTGAAGAGGCCTTCAAAGCCAAGGACGATGAAGCCGTTGGGGAGTAACGAATTGACGAGCCGAGCAAGCCCGCTGAGGAAGAAAAGTCGAGTGAAGCTCAGCTATGCTCCCAAACTTTCTTTGAGCACAAGCAAGCCCGAACTCCTTCTTGGGCTCGAAGGCAAGAAAGCCCCGATAGAAAGGTACGGTGGGGTTCACCCCTCCAAAGATTTCATAACTATGCCCCTCTCAATGCTTCAAAAATCTAAGTACTGATGGAAATCAGAGAGCAACTATCGAGATCAGAAAGGATGCATACTCATCCCGACAAGCACAATCCTAACAAGTTCTGCCTTTATCATCGTAACCACGATCATGATACTTATTGGTGCAGAATCTGATTGATGTCGGATCGAGTTGGAGCGGAGGAGGATGAGGTCGCCGTTGGAGACCTGCAAAATAAAGTTCTATTCAGAGTCGGTGGTGGTGGTTCCAACAAGATCCTCTGACGATCAAGTCAGCTCTTCTGACCAACAGAAATGGAGTGCTCATGAATGAGTTCGGTAGAGCTTAGAGGAGGAGAGGAGAGCTTAGAGTAAGCATATCTAGAGAGTCTCTTTTTATAGGTGGAGCTTATAGTGGATTGATGGTGATAGCTGTAGCTGCCTGATAGCAGACCGCTTGAGGTCTGTTGGGATCAGTCATGGAGGAAGGCACCGTCTGTAGTACCATCTGTAATAGATTTGATGGTGATAGCCATCGTCATCTGGTAGCGGATCGCTGTCGCCTGCAGCAGACTGATGGCGATTGTTCGTCAAGATTTAATGGTCATAGCTCTGAGAAAGTAGGTGTTGGTTGGTGGACTTTGGCATATATCGATTCCAGAGGAGTTCGAACTTCTAGAGGAGTTCGACCGAAGGGGAAGCTTGAAAGAAGTTTGGCTCTTGTAAGAGTTCGACCGAAGGAGTGTGGAGGTAGTTCGACTCTCATAGGGGTCTGACTGAAGAAGTGCGGCTAAGGCTTGATCGTTAGGAGTTCGGAAGGAGCTTGACCGCTGAGGAGTTCGATCGGTTGAAGGAGTTCGACTGAGACTCGACTGCTGGGGAGTTCGAAAGAAGCTCGATCGCTAAGGAGTCCGGCCAGCTGAAAGAGTTTGACTAAGACTCGACCGTTGAAAAATTCGATAGGAGGTCGATCGCTGAGGAGCTCGGTAGGCTAAAGGAGTTCGGCTAAGATCCGACCGCTAGAAAGTTTGGAAGGAGCTTGACTGTTGAGGAGTTTGGCTGGTTGAAGGAGTTCGGCTAAGACTCGGATGCTGAAGCTCTTTCATGGCTATCGGTTGCATTAAGCTGAGCGTCGGACTGAACTTTGGTAGGAGCGGAGTTTATCCCCAACAGTAGTCTCTTCCACTTTCGAGTTTGAAACTTGAAGGAAGGAAGTGCAGAAAAGGCGACTATCGAAGTGCTCTTCAGGGCTCTACACCGGTTCAAGTCGAAGCTCGGGAGAGATCTCATCTCCAGCCAAAGTTGAAGTTGAAGTTCGGAAGAGATCTTATCTCCAGCCGAGGTTCACACGATCGCTCGGAAGAGATCTTATCTCTGGCCGAGGTTGACTCGGACGCTCGAAAGAGATCTTATCTCTAGCCGAGGTTGACTCGATTGCTCGAAAGAGATCTTATCTCCAACCGAGATTGTCACGGTCGCTTGAGAGAGATCTTATCTCTGACCGAGGTTAACTTGGGCACTCAGGAGAGATCTTATCTCTGACTGAGGTTGACGCGGTCGCTTAGAAGAGATCTCATCTCTAGTTGAGATTGTCACGGTCGCTCGAGAGAGATCTTATCTCTAACCAAGGTTGTCTTGGATGCTCAAGAGAGATCTTATCTCTACTCGAGATTGACTCGGTTGCTCGGAAGAGATCTTATCTCTAACCGAGGTTGATGCGGTCGCTTGGGAGAGATCTCATCCTTGGTCGAGGTTGACTCGGGTGCTTGAGAGAGATTTTATCTCTAACCGAGGTTGTCTCGATTGCTCGAAAGAGATCTTATCTCTAGCCGAGGTTGACTCGGGCGCTCAGAAGAGATCTTATCTCTAGCCGAGGTTGATGCGGTCACTCGAAAAGAGATCTCATTTCTAGTCGAGGTTGACTCAAGCGCTCGGAAGAGATCTTATCTCTAGCCGAGGTTATCACGGTCGCTCGAAAGAGATCTTATCTCAAGTCGAGGTTGTTGCGAACCCTTTGGAAAGATCTTATCTCCTGCGGTCGAGGTTGATGCAGACGCTCGGGGAATATCTTATCTCCTGCAGCCGAGATTGGCTCGAACTCTCAGAGGGAGATCTTATCTTCTATGGCCGAGGTTATTGTGGACGCTCGGAGGAGATCTTATCTCCTGCAGTCAAAGATTGGCCCGAACCCTCAAGGAAGATCTTATCTCCTGCAGTCAAGGTTGATGCGGATGCTCGTGGAAGATCTTATCTCTTGCAGTCGAGGTTGATGCGGACGCTCGGAGGAGATCTTATCTCCTACAGCCGACGTCGGTCCGGACCCTCAAGGGAGATCTTATCTCCTGCGGTCGAGGTTGGTCTGGACCCTCGGAGGAGATCTTATCTCCTGCAATCGAGATTGTTGTGGATGCTCAGAGAAGATCTTATCTTCCTATGGTCGAGGTTGGCCTAGACCTTCAGGGAGATCTTATCTCCTGCGGTCGAGGTTGATGCAGACGCTTAAGAAAAATCTTATCTCCTGCAGTCGAAGGTTGATGCCTGGATCCTCGGAGGAGATCTTATCTCCTACAGTCGAGGTTTTGTAGGGACTCGGAGGAGATTTTATCTCCTACAGTCGAGATTGATCCGAACCCTCAAGCGAGATCTTATCTCCTACAGTCGAGGTTGTTGCGGATGCTCGGAGGAGATCTTATCTCCTACAGTCGAGGTCGGTGTGGGCGCTCGAGAGAAATCTTATCTCCTGCAGTCGAGGTTGGCCTGAACCTTCGGGAGAAATCTTATCTCTTGCGGTAGAGGATCTTATCTTCTATGCGAGGCGCTCAGATGCTTAAGGAGATCTTATCTCCTGCAGTCGAGGTTGGCCCTGACCCTTGGAGGAGATCTTCTCTCCTGCATCAAGATTGATACGAGCGCTCGAGAGAGATCTCATTTCCTACAGTCGAGGTTGGCCCGGTTGCTTGGGAGAGATCTTATCTCCTACAGTCGAGGTTGTTACGAACGCTCGGAGGAGATCTTATCTCCTGTAGCCGAGGTCGACCTGGATCCTCGAGAAAGATCTTATCTCCTACGGTCAAGATTGGCCTGGACCCTCGGAGGAGATCTTATCTCCTACGGTCGAGGTTGTTACGGACGCTCGGAAGAGATCTTATCTTCTACAGTCGAGGTTGGCCTGGACCCTCAGGGAAGATCTTATCTCCTGCAGTCGAGGTTGTTGCGGGCACTCGGAGGAGATCTCATCTCCTACTGTCGAGGTTGGCCTAGACCCTCGAGGAAGATCTTATCTTCTATAGTCGAGATTGTTACGGACGCTCGGGGGAGATCTTATCTCCTACAGTCAAGATTGGCCCGAACCCTCAGAAAAGATCTTATCTCCAATCGAGATTGATGCGGACGCTCAGAAGATATCTTATCTCTTGCTGTTAAGGTTGGCCCGGATCCTCGGAGGAGATCTCATCTTTTACAGCCGAGGTTGTTGCGGGCGCTCGGGGAATATCTTATCTCCTACGGTCGAGGTTGGCTCAGACCCTCGAAGGAGATCTTATCTTCAGCCGAGATTGACGTAGGCGCTCAAGAGAGATCTTATCTTTAGCCGAGATTGACGTGGTCGCTCGAGAGAGATCTTATCTCTAGTCGAGATTATCACGATCGTTTGGAAGAGATCTTATCTCTGACCGAGATTGAAGAACTTTGACCGGCTCATGTTAAGACGAGATTTTTCTCCTATTTCTAACACGGCCACTATTGACTGCTTCTTTCCTGCCATCATGTAGTTTTTGCACCAAGAAATAATATTATTGAAATGGAAGAATTTTATTGCAAGAAAGTTACTGGCAGCGCATCCCCGAATTTTTTATGTTTTAGGATCGTGAAAGCGTTATTCCTTCGAGTTCCTTCGGGCGATAAGCTCTGGGCCGGACGATCTCCTCTATCTCATGCTGGCATTTTCAATTTAGAGCGAGCTCCTCTTGGCTTTGACACTGGGAGATGATGGATTGTCAAAGTATCAAGCTCCTTCCAGACGTAAAGTCGATGGTATGGGAGGCGACCGACCTTTTTGTTGTTCCTCTATCATTGATGGTTCTGGCTATGGCAGCGCCCTCGATCGATCTTCTTCTACTCTAGACTGGCATCTGAGGAACCGACCCAACTGGCCTCTTCTGATGAGCTCCTCGATTTCATCTCGGAGCTGAGTGCATTCCTCAATGTCGTGGCCATGGTCACGATGGTAGAGACAGTACCTGCTTCGATCGTGATTGTTTGGGGGAGATCATAATCCTACCGATCTTGATAGCTGGTTCTTAACTTCTACAAGAATTTGAGTTCGAGGAGCATTGAGAGGGGCATAGTCGCGGAATCTTCTGAAAGGTGGACTTCTCCGCATCCTTCTATTGGAACTTTTTTGATGACGAGCTCGAAGAGTTCGGACTCGCTCGCACCCGAGG
This sequence comes from Cocos nucifera, assembly GCA_006176705.1. NCBI lineage: Eukaryota > Viridiplantae > Streptophyta > Magnoliopsida > Arecales > Arecaceae > Cocos > Cocos nucifera. Next base: position 2,999,731 of record QRFJ01000092.1, on the reverse strand, counting down.
GAAGTTCGTGAGCGTGGTCGAGCTTCACTTGACTCTCCATCGATGATGGGTCTATTATACTCGTCCATCCGCAACTCTCTTAAGGCTTCTTTGTCCTTCAACTTGAAGGCTTCTTCCATACGGGCATATCCCTCGATCCGAGCCAGCAGATCGACAAAGTCTTTGGGATACTTCTTCTCTAGGGAGAACAGCAAGTCATTCTTCTGAAGACCTTCCTTTAGAGCAGCCATAGCGATCGACTGGTCCAGGTCTCAGACCTCCAATGTCGGGGTGCTAAACTAGATGACATAAGCCCGAATGGATTTCTCCTGCTTCTGCTTGACATTCATCAGAAAATTCGAACCTCGGTGCGGACGTCGGTTATTGATGAAGTGAGCCACGAACTGATGGTTCATCTGATCAAAAAAAAATCATACCCAACTTCAATGCCGAGTACCAGTTTCTCGCTGCTCCCTTTAAGGTGGATGGAAAGGCTCGGCATAGTATGGCATTTGAAGCACCATGGAGTAGCATCATGGTCCGAAAGGTCTCTAGATGATCAACTGGATCAGAAGTTTCGTTGTAGCTTTCGAATTGAGGGAGCCTAAAGTTCGACGGGATGGACTCTTACATAATTCAGGGGGAGAAAGAAGGATTGGTGCGGACGTTATCAAGATGAGCCAAGATGACATGGCCGAGCTCCTCAATCTATCGATCCATCTTCCGCAGTCTGTGATCGAGGACATCGTCTTGGTTGTAGATCTTGGGAGGCTTCTGACTACAGTTGGAGAAGGTCTCCTCCAAAAGAGAATCATGATCCAAACATGGATCCTTTGCTCTCTATTTCTCCCTTCCATGGGTGACGGATATGTTAGCCTGAGTACTTTTTTTGGGGCCGATTTTCGATATTTAGATGGTGGATTATCCGATGGAGTCACCGTCGGAGGCTGCCGCATGGTCTGCATTACCTCTGTGAGGCCACAAACTTGCTGGACAAGCAGGTTGAACTGCTCTGCATTTATCATAGATATAGGTGAAACCTGAGTTGTCGGAGCTAAAGCGGGAGCAGATGGATCTGAATCGAATCGATCCGTAGAGGCTGTCGATCACTGGATCGAAGCTCTCCTTGGAGGTATTTTCTTTGGAAAAAAACTCTGAAGAGGAAGAAGAAAAATCTCTAAAGAGAAAAGAGAGAGGTCGTCGCTGAGCACTCCTTTAAGAACAGGAGAACCTCAGGGATAGAGGGGCCCTTCCTCTAGTGCCAAATCTTTTGGTGCAGAATCTGGTTGCCATCGGATTGAGCTAGAACGGAGGAGGATGAGGTCGTCATCAGAGACCTACCAAATAAAGTCCTATCCAGAGTCGGTGGTGGTGGCTTCGATAGGATCCTCCGACGATCAAGTCAGCTCTTCTGACCAATTAAAATGGAGTACTCAGAAATGAGTTTGGCAGAGTTTAGAGGAGGAGAGGAGAGCTTAGAGCCTAGAGTAAGTGTATCTAGAGGATTTCTTTTTATAGACGGAGCTTATAGCGGGTTGATGGTGACAGCTGTAGCTGTCTGATAGCGGGTCACTCGAGATCTGGCTGGATCAGTCATGGAGGAAGGCACCATCTGCAACACCGCCTGCAATAGATTTGATGGTGACAGCCATCGTCACCTGGTAGTGGGTCGCTGTCACCTGCAGCGGACTGATGGCGATCGTTCATTAAGATTTAATGACTATAGCTTCGAGAAAGTAGGCGTTGGTTGGTGGACTTTGGAATGTATCAATTTCAGAGAAGTTTGGACTCCTGAAGGAGTTCAGCCGAAGGAAAAGCTCAGAAGGAGTTTGGCTCTCGTAGGCATCTGACTGGAGGAGTGTGGCTAAGGCTCGATCACTGGAAGTTTGGAAGGAGCTCGGCCGCTGAGGAGTCCAGTCGACTGAAGGAGTTCGATTGAGACTCGATCGCTGAAAAGTTTGGAAGGAGCTCGACCGCTGAGGAGTCCGACCGACTGATGGAGTTCGGCTAAGACTCAACCACTGGAAAGTTCAGAAGGAGCTCGGCAGGCTGAAGGAGTTCGACTAAGGCCCGACCGTTGGAGAGTTTGGAAGGAGCTCGACCGTTGAGGAGTTCGACTGGCTAAAGGAGTTTGGCTAAGACTCGGGTGCTGAAGCTCTTCCGTGACTATCGATTGCATTAAGCTGAGTATCGGACTGGAGTTTGGCCGGAGCGGGGTTATCCCCAACAATACTGAAGAGTGTATTCAGCTCCAAGATGAGATCGAGGAGCTCATCAGGTGAGGTAAACTCGATCAATTTCTGTGGCGTCAGCATGAAGGATGAAAAGATCGATCAAGATCACTGTCGTATCCTGAACCTCCAAGGGGGAGGAACAACAAGAAAATCGGTCATCTCTCAACATCATCAACACTATCTCGGAGGAACTTCGGTAAGAAGAGGCCAGCGAATCTGAGGGACCAGTGAAGAGTGAGAGGACTGCAGAACCCATAGGCTTCACTGAGGCAGATGCTCAAAGAATCCAGTTTTCGTACAATAACGTGGTTGTAATCTCTTTAAACATTGCCAACTATGATGTATGCCGTATTTTAGTAGGTAATGAAAGCTCGACTATATTTTATTTTATGATGCTTTCTCAAAATTGTTCTTACTCAATAACCACTTGGGACCTATGAACTTTCCATTGGTAGACTTTACTGGCGATGCCATACCAGTTGAGGGCATAATAACTTTGGCTATGACTATAGGGCAATGTCCGAAGCTGACTAAAGCACAGATCGATTTTTTAGTCGTAAAGGCTTCATCTGCCTATAATGCTATTCTTGACCGACCTAATCTAAATGCACTTCGGATAGTAGTATCAATTTATTATTTGAAGATGAAGTTTTCGATAAGTTACGGGATCGAAGAGGTCAGGGAAGATCAAGTTCTAGTAAGGCACTGCTACTCAAATGCCCTACAAAAGAAAGAACAGTCCGATCCTTATCCTATTGATGGGCTAGATGTCCGCGATGACCTCATCGAGGAGCGGGGCGAGCCTATAGAGGACCTCATATCTATGCCCTTAAACGACAGAAAAGCAGAGCATGCTGTACAGATCGGTTTTAACTTGGGGGATGAGGTTCAGAAGCAACTCGTCACCTTCCTCAGGAAGAACACGGACGTCTTCACTTGGGCCCCAGCGGATATGTCAGAAATTGATATCGAAGACATGAAACATCGGTTGGCTGTTGATCCTAAGTATCGGTCGATAAAAAAGAAGATGCATAATCAAGCCCCAAAGAGGCAGAAAGCAATCTCAGAAGAAGTAGGCAAGCTTCTCAAAGCTGGATTCATCCAGGAAGTTAACTATCCGACCTGAGTCTCAAACGTGGTTCTCATCAAAAAGACAAACAACAAGTGGAGGATGTGTATAGACTTTAAAAAGCTGAATAAGACCTATCCAAAAGATAGTTACCCTCTATTCAGGATTGATCAACTGATAGACGCAATCTCGAGCCACGAGCTCCTCATCTTCATGGATGCCTTCTCTGATTATAACCAGACATAGATGGCACCGGAGGATGAGAAAAAAACTGCTTTTATTATTGACCATGGTCTTTATTGTTATAGGATTATGTCCTTTGGACTTAAAAATGCAGGAGCAACATACCAGCACCTGATCAATAAGATCTTCAAGGAGCAGATCGATCGCAATATGGAGGTGTCTATGGATGACATACTCATCAAAAGTCGAGTTTCTCTAAACCACATCGTCGACCTCGAAGAGACCTTCAGTGTACTTAGAAAGTATAAGATAAAGTTGAATCTGATCAAGTACGCCTTTAATGTGATCTTAGAAAAGTTTTTAGGATTTTTGGTGTCGAGGCATGGAATTGAAGCAAATTCAGAAAAAATTTGAGCTATTCAGAAGATGATTGCTCCAAAAATAATCAAAAAAATTCAGCGCCTAACCAGAAAAGTGGCATCCCTGAATCATCTCATCTCGTGATCGATCAAGCGATGCATGCCCTTCTTTCGAGTTCTCAGACAACCAAAGAACATCTGCTCGATAATGGAGTGCCAACAGGCATTTGAGGAGCTTAAAAACTACCTCGGCTCATCCCACTACTAGCAAAACCTAAATTCAAAGAAGAATTATTTCTGTACCTAACATTCTTCCCGATGGCCTTGGCTGTAGTCCTGATCAAGAAGAAAGCGAAGATGCAGCGATCGATCTACTACGTTAGCCGAATCCTGAGGATGTAGAGACCGGGTACTCTAAGCTAGAAAAATTGACTTACTCTCTTCTAATTACTGCCAGAAGACTTTGATCTTATTTTTAAGGGCACATCATAATGGTCCTCATGGACCAACCAATAAAAGCAGTCCTTTATCAAATGGACGCTTTCGAAAGAATTGCAAAATGGGCAATCGAGCTCATGAAATTTGACATCAACTATCGACCCCGGTCATCGATTAAAGCTCAGATATTGATAGATTTTATAGTAGAATATACTATTTCAAATGATGCCGAGCTTGGACAGAATGAGACCGATGCTTTGTTGTCGCAACCAAGCTTCTCCGAAGAGAGTGCCGATCTTTTCGAAGATTTTTAGGCCCTGTATGTTGATGGTTCGTCCAACTCCGCTAAAGCAGATGTTGGGTTAGTCTTAGACAACCCCGAGGGAGTCATCGCCGAGTATACGCTATGCTTTGAATTTTCTACAACTAATAATGGGGCCGAATATGAAGCGCTGATCATCAAAAAAAAATAGCAAGAAAGTTAAAAGTAGACTGACTTCAAGTCTACAGTGATTCTCAATTAATGGTTGGCCAAGTTAGTAAAAACTATGAAGCGTGGGAGAAAAGTATAATGAAATACCTTGAGAAAGTAAAAAATTTGACTTTGGCCTTCGGTAGTTTTAGCATTCGGCAGATTCCGAGGGCAGAAAATACAAGAACCGATCTCCTCTCTAAATTAGCCACTTCAGCTCCAGCCGAACTATCCAAAGAAGTATTTTTTGAGACTCTAAAATATCCAAGCTCAGAGGAATCATAATTCGTGATGTAGATGGAGCTCGAGCCGAACTGAATTGACTCGTTGGCTGCCTATCTCAAAGAGAAAGTATTTTCTCGTGATCCGAAAGAAGCTCAAAAACTTAGAAATCAAGCCTTCCGGTACGTTTTGTATGAAGACAAGTTGTATAAGAGATCGTATTCGCTATCACTGCTGAGATGTCTTCGATGTTTAGAGGTCGACTCCGCATTATGGAAAGTGCATGAGAGAATTTATGAAAGTCATGCAGGAGCCAGATTTCTATCATAAAAACTACTTCGACAAGGGTACTATTGATCGACCTTATACCATGACTCTATGAAGTACATCAAGAAATGTGACCGCTGTCAGAAGAATGCAAACATACAAAGACAGCCGGCCTCCGAGCTTACACTATTAAGCGCACTTTAGCCATTTGCACAGTAGAGAATGAATATACTTAGCCCTTTTTCAATGGCATCCAGGTAATGAAAATTTCTCCTGATCGCTATCAACTACTTCACCAAATTGATCGAAGCTGAACCACTAGCAAAAATTACCAAAGCCAAGGTACAAGACTTCGTCTGAAAGTCAATCATCTGTCGATTCGGTCTGCTCCAAACTCTCATAATAGATAACGGACGATAGTTCGTTGGGACGAGGTTCACCGAGTTTTGCGAAGATTTAAACATCTTTCATCACTTCACATCGGTAGCTCACCCATAAGTAAATAGAAAAGCTAAAGTGACCAATCGGATCTTACCGCGAGGTATCAAAACAAGGCTCGACAGAGCAAGAAGGCCTGGGTCGACGAACTCTACGATGTCCTTTGGACATACCGAACTATCCAAAGACTATCGACTGAAGAAACACCATTCATTTTGGCCTTTGAAACGGAGGCAGTCATACCAATCGAGCATAAACTTCCATCAGCATGGGTCATGATTTTCAATGAGCAGCATAACTTATAGGACCTCAGAGTCAACATCGATCTACTAGAAGAAAAAAGAGAGGAATCCCAGATTCAGATGGCGGCCTATAGACGAAGGGTGGTCCGATACTATAACTATAGGGTCAGAAGTAAAACATTCAAAGTGAAAAACTTAGTTTTTCGATGAGCCACCATCTCTCAGCCTCAGAGTTAGAAAAAGCTTGCCCTAAATTGAGAAGGCCCGTATGAAGTGGTGGAGATCGTCTAGTCCAAAACTTATCGTCTGAAGGAGCTCAGAGGAACAATATTCTCACGACCTTAGAACTTAGAAAATCTGAGGATGTACTACCGATAATTTTTCTTCAATAAAACTTCTTCATTTCAATATTATTATTTTTTGTTGCAAAAACTATGTGATGACAGGAAAGAAGTAATCAATAGTGGCCATGTTAGAAATAAGAGAAGAATCTCGTCCTAACATGAGCAAAGTCGAAGGTCTCATTTATTTTAAACGAGATGAGGGGGGAGATCCTGACAATGGCCCTTATGTGCCCCTACAATCCATTAGGAATAGGAGGAGAACCTCATCCTAATGTGAGCAAAGTCGAAGACCTCGTTCATTTTAGAAGAGATGAGGAAAGAGGCCCTGACAATGGCCCTTATGTATTCCTACAATCCGTTAGGAATAGGAGGAGAACGTCGTCCTAACGTGAGCAAAGTCGAAGGCTTCTTTCATTTTAGATGAGATGAGGAAAGAGATCCTGATAATGATCCTTATGTGCCCCTACAATCCATTTGGAACAGGAGGAGAATCTTGTCATAATGTAAGCAAAGTCGAAGGCCTCGTTTGTCTTAGACGAGATGAGGGGAGAGGCCCTGACAATGGCTCTTATGTGCTCCTACATAAGACTTCCTTCAACTTCAATAGGAGATAAGATTTCCTTCAACCTCGACTAGAGATAAGATTTCTTTCGAGCTTCAACATCGACGTCAATAGGAGATAAGATCTCCTCTGAGCTTCAACTTCAACATCAACCTCAGTTGAAGATAAGATCTCTTCCGAGCTTCAACTTCAACATCAACTTCAATAAGAGATAAGATCTCCTTCTCCGAGCTTCAACTTCAACGTCAACCTCGACTGGAGATAAGATCTCCTCCGAGCTTCAACTTCAACTTCAACCTCGACTGAAGAAAAGATCTTTCCCGAGCTCCAATCATTCAATAGAAGATATGATCTCTCCCGAGCTTCAACTTCAGCCTCGGCTAGAGATAAGATCTCCTTCCGAGCTTCAACTTGACATCAATAGGAGATAAGATCTCCCCCAAGCTTCAACTTCAATGCCAAACTCGGCTAGAGATAAGATCTCCTCCAAGCTTCAACTTCAATGCCAACCTCGACTGAAGGACAAGATCTCCTCTGAGCTTCAACTTCAATGTTCAACCTTCGATTGGAGATAAGATCTCTCGAGCTTCAACTTCAACACCAACCTTGGCTGGAGATAAAGATCTCCTTCGAGTTTCAACTTCAATGCCAACCTCGATTGGAGATAAGATCTCCCCCGAGCTTCAACTTCAATGTCAACTTCAACAAGAGATAAAATCTCCTTCAACCTCGTCTGGAGATAAAATCTTTTTCGAGCTTCAATCTCAACCTCAACGTCAACCTCGATTGGAGATAAGATCTCCTCCGAGCTTCAACATCAACATCGACTGGAGACAAGATCTCTCCCGAGCTTCAACTTTAACTTCAACCTCGACTGGAGATAAGATCTCTCCGAGCTCCAATCCTTCAATAGAAGATAAGATCTCCTCCGAGCTTCAACTTCAACCTCGACTGAAGATAAGATCTTCCCCAAGCTTCAATCTAAATTGGTGTAGAGCCCAGAAGAGGACTTCGACAGTCGTCTTTTTTGTACTCTCTTTCTTCAAATTTCGAACTCGAGAGTGGAGGAACTATTATTAGGGATAAACTCCACTCCCGTCAAAGTCCAGCCTGATGCTTAGTCTAATGCTACTGGTAATCACGGAAGAGCTTCGATAAAAAAATTTTCTCCAACGGCTGGACCCCAGTCGAACTACTCAAACAGTCAAATCTTAGCCGAACTTCTTCAGTCAGCCCAACTCTTCGACTGGCCAAACCTTAGCCGAACTCCTTCAGTCGGTCGAACTCCTCAACGATCGAATTTCAGACGGATGCCTACATGAGTCCAACTTCTTTCGGACTTCTCCTTCGGTTGGATTTCTCGAAGAGTCCAACTTCCTTCGGACTTCTTCTTCAGTTGAATTCCTCTACGAGTCCAACTTCTTTCGAACTTCTCCTTCAGTCGGATTCCTTTAGGAGCCGAACTCTCTCCGAACTTTTTCTTCAGTCGGATTTCTCCAGGAGCTCAACTCCTTCCAAACTTCTCCTTCAGTCGAGTTCTTCTAGGAGTCCAACTTCCTCAGAACTTCTCCTTCAGTCAGATTCCTCCAGGAGCCCAACTTCTTTTGGACTTCTCCTTCAGTTGGATTTCTCCCGGAGCCCAACTTCCTCCGAATTTTTTCTTGAGTCGAATTTTTTCAGGAGCCCAACTCTCTCCGGACTTCTCCTTTAGTTGGATTCCTTCAGGAGCCGAACTCCTTTCGGACTTCTTCTTCAGCCGAACTTCTCCATCAGTCGAACTCCTTTAGTTGAACTTCTCCACCAGTCGGACTTCTTCTGAACTTCTCCATCAGTCGAACTCCATCTGGATTCCTCCAGCAGATTACTTTCAGATTTCAAGTAGCATTCCTTCCGGATGATCACCTCTAGCCGTATTCCCTTTAGAAGTCCAAACTTTTTTTTAATTGACATACGTCAAAGTTCTTCATCCCTCTACGTGGCTCCGAGCAGCTCAGTATCGGACGGCTATGGCTGTCATTATCAGTCCGCTATAGACGGCGCCCCTCTAATGCGATCATAAGCGGTCGACTATCGGACTGCTACGGTTGTCACTATCAGTTCACTGCAGGCAACAGCGATTCGCTATCGGACGACGATGGCTATCACTATCAATCTACCACAGACGACGGTGGCCTCAAGTGGCCCGCTATCAGGTGGTATCAACTGTCACTATCTATCAGCTGCAGGCTCCGTTTATAAAAAGAATCCTTCAAATACGTTTTCTCTAAGCTCTCTTCTCCTTTCCAAAATTCTGCTGAACTCTTTCCTGAGTACTCCATTTCTATTGGCCAGAAGAGCTGACTTGATCATCGTAAGGTTCTGCTGGAGCCACCACCATCGACTCCGAATGGAACTTTATTTTGCAGATCACCGATGACGACATCTTCTTCCTCAATTCCAACTCAATCGGACGTCAATCAGATTCTGCATCAACACTATCAATGCAAAATGATCAATGCCCAACAATAATGTAGTATAAGATGTGTAGAGAAGAAGCAATTCCTCTCTGTCACATGTATAAAAAATATTTTCAGATAGTTTCTAATTCATTTAGTTGTTGTGGATTTCATTCATCAAATATGTATTTTAATGTATTATGACATAAATCAATGATCGTAATTGACTGCATGCACGGCTATGATGGAATAATATTCTCTCTTTACAAAATGAGTAGATAAGATACAAGCAGCAAGCTAAAGAAAAATAATATGATAAGTAAATAACGGGTTCGCGAGGGCGAAGGCTACGATGGGGCCACTTTGTTAGCCAAATAATGCATCAAAGGGATGAACGACCACTGGGCCAAGGTTTCCTGTGGGTTTGCAAGTTTAAATCATATCTGATCCCAGCATCATTATGTGGAGGGCGGTTTTTTATAAAACGAGGGGCTGCGTCACTTGTAGCTGCCTCTTGATTGAACCAAGATGGATGTTTAAGGACGAGGGCTTTTTAACAATTCAAATGAGTGGTTAGGATTGTATCTATTAAACCGGCCGCACCCACGGTCGGTCCTTGTATTGTGGACGATCCTCAGCCAAGGACCGCAGAAGAGATTTGCGCACCCATGGCCAAACCTCAACACGTCATGCACAAACCTGCACGAGTGGCGACAATTATTGACTGCCACCAAACTACCAGATACCATAATAATAATAATAATAATTTAAAAATAATAATAATAATAATTTAAAAAAAAAGAGAGAAGAAAAGAAACCCTTAGTCGAGTGGAGACTTTCTTTTTAATTTTTGAATTTTATTTATTTATTAATTTAGAGTTTTGGACCTCAGCATTTGGATAGTAAATTAGTAATTCGTGCTTTTTCTCAAATTTCAATCTTAGATATTACATTTCTATAGTTCGTTCGTTTTAAATGGACCCAACCGGTTCATCTGGTTCTGACGGTTCATTCAATTTTGATCGTTTTTGGTCTGTCCTGTCTCGTTGTGACAACACTGAACCAGTCTCCATGTGATATGTTCCCCCATCAAACGGTATAGGGAGGTTCCCGTTTTCCTCGCCTTGCATCTCTCCTTAGGCCCCACTTGGTGGCGCCGTCGCACATTTTTCGCATTTATTAGCACCAAACATTCTTCAATCACTAGGGCCCATACTTAACAAATTATGACCAACTGCAAATAGCCACGTGGAAACATCACAAGGACCAACAAATTTTCATATCTACGAGAAAGAGCTACCATAAAAGGATTTGCATCAAGTTCCTATTTTGCCTATTTTCTCAAGTTATATTATATTCTACGGGTTTTTCCGACTGAGGAAAATTAAACCACTCAAATTAAAAAAATATAAAACCGTTTCCGTTTCCCTTTCTATTTCACATAACGGAGCAGCCGTTGGGGTTGTCGTCGCTGAACAGCTGGGGCGCGGGCACCATCTCGATGCGGTAAGGGTACCCCGTTTGGTACACCGTCCTGTTCGCCTCCGCTTTCCCGCTGTCGTCCTTCCCTCCGCCGGCGCCGGTCTCCTTCTCGCCGCCCTTCTCCTTCTTGTCGCCGCCCTTCTGCTTCTTCGGCGGCGTCCTTCTTCTCCCCACCGTCGTCCCTCAGCGGCACCGCCTGCTTCAGCTTCTGCTTTAGCACCTCAGGCAGCGCCTTGGCGTCCATCGTCCCCGTCACGGTCACCAGATCCTTCTGCGCGTCCGCCGTCACCTGCTGCACTCCTGCCCATCCGTTGTAAAATACCAAAATCCATCAGGGGCAATTCCGGCAAAGACTCCATCTCTACCCCCTTGTTCAATTTTTTTTCTAATTTTTTCCCTCCCAAAATAAAAGCGAATAGAGATGAAAATATTAAATAAAATTACCCTTAAGTTTGCGAATCTTCTTTGTAATCCGTTTGACGCAGCCATCGCAGTGGAGGTGAGTCTTCAGCACCACCGTCGAAACCCCTGGCTATTACAGAAATTTCAAACGAAAAATTCATCAATTAATTTGTAAAACCAACAAAAACTTGGATCACTTTTTTTTTTTTTAGAAAAAAAGAAAGAAAGAAGAAGACGAAGAAGAAAAAATAAATTATACCTCCTTGGATTTTTTCTCGTCGGAGTCCTTTTCGGCGGCGGCCTTTTTGGAGTCGTCTTTCTCTTTGGCGTCCTTTTTTGGGGTACTGGTGGGGGAAACGAGGTCGACCTTCTTGTGGGTCTTGGCGGCCACCCGATCGCGGAGCTTCGACGGATCCACCTTCCCCACCACCATCAGCTTCCCACCACCGATGTCCGCCTTCACCCGTTCCACCCCTGTACAATTGTAAACATTCCACCGTCGGACAAATCCAAACAAACAAAGCGCTTCGAGATGGATCCAGGGAATTAAACAGGAGATTACCTTCGAATCCCTTGACGGATTTCTTCACCTTCTCGGCACATCCATCGCAATGCATGTCGACCTTCAAGACGACGGTGATCGTGCCGTCGTCTTTCTTCCCCTCTTCTCGTCCTTCCTTCTTCTCCTGCTACGATCAGAAAAGCCCACAAATTAGAGAAAATCCGTGAAATTTCGTGATCGATCGGAGGAATTGGTAGCAGTTAAGCTCACATTGCCCATGATCGCAGCTATCTTCTTCTTGAGTTCGCTCTTTCGCCCTCTCTCTCGTTCGCTTCTCTCTCTGTGCTACAAGGAGTGGAGATGAGAATGGGAGCGCGGGGAGGTATATATAAATAGGAGAGAGACGATGGGATGGATGTATGATGACCGGAGGCATGACATCATGGGTTCCATTTGGCATGGGAATGGGGTCCAGGATGCGCCGGAGAAGCTTCGGGTGCGCCGTATGGAAGGCGCGGGCGACGCGGAAGGGGCGGTGGTGGGTTGCGAGGCCTTGTTGTTCGTACAGTGACTGAAACGGCCCAATCGGATGACGCTATTTGAGGCCGTACTGGTGGGGGTATTTGAGTAAAATGAGGGGAAGAAGTCGGTGGAGTCTAAACGTGGGGCGTGTGCTACGAATTTTCGGTCCAGCATCGGGGTAAGTGGAAGGTTGGGAAGCTGCTGGATAAGATGATGGGAACGTCCTTGTCTGGACGCGGCACAGACTGCCGAAATGAGACACGCTCCATGACCTTTTTTTTTTAGGTTGTTTCATAAACTTAGCAGCTCGAGTTTAGGTTCACACTTAGCCAAAATTCTTAGATCATGTTTCTTTGACTGAGGTTGGAATGGATGATATTGTGATTGAATTAAAAGTTCAATTCCCATCACATTTCCTACCTCAAGAAAAAAGAATAGGGGTGTAGTTGTCGTTTGGTCGCTTCAAGGAAAGAAGTTAATGGAGATAGAGGTGAGTTGGATGGTGAGGGCTATTGTTCCCTTCACCAAAAATTAGAGGCCTCATGTCTTTGTTTGGAGAAAGAGTATCATTTTGGAATTGTATTTTAGCAAGAGGACCAATGTGTTAAAGCCCTATTATATAAGGTTATGAAGATGCTAATGTGATCAATAGAGAGATAGAGTGAGACACACACACACACACACAGGGGGGGGGGGGGCTGATTTTAAGTTAGAAACATGAGTTATGGCTCTCAAATATGATGCTTTTCTAATAATAAGGGCTTGATGAGCTACCAATGTAGCATGATGAATATTGTACATGCTTGTGAAGAACATCCATCCCAATTATCAATTTTTTCCAAGGAATGTGATGATTGATGGGGTTGGTCGGAAGTTGTGCTCGTCAATTGCCACATATAGTGGCCAAGCGCTATGTCTCGCAAGCATTAATGTTTGTCTAGTTTATTGAGAGTTTGATCATATCTCATACCTTAACTTGACCATGTGCCTCTTGAAAGAATGGACCGTTGATTAAGATCAATCTGGTATTTATTTATCGACATAGCAGCACATCCTCCAGACTAATTGAGATTATTCTAGAATTATTTAATGACAATCATGTGATCATTAGGATGAAGCACTTCTATCGAAGAATTTGTGCATTTTTTTTTTAATATTTTGTCTATGAGCTGGCATATAGTTACAAATATAATACTTTCTTGCTGAATGATTAGTGTAATGCATTTTGATTTTAAAAGAAAAGAATTACGTTCAAGTTATGTTTGGTGTATTACTGGATAGTGATAATGTAGATTATCTAGTAATTTGAATTACTTGCAATCTGGATATATAGATTGCCAGCGATATTAATTACTATGTTTGGTACACGTAGATATTATTGCAGTAACATTATTAAAAATTTTGATTGATATGTTTGGTATGACAATCAGATTATTGATAATATAATATTAAAATTTTAAAATATTTTTAAATTAAATTTATTAAAAATTACACCCCATATACAAAATATAAATATTATATATATATAATATTCTAATATATATTTATAATATATTATTATAATATAATATTATATTATATTATTATTACAATATGTTATTATTATATTATCATATATTACTATATTACAATATATTATTATAATAATAATAATATTAATATATGATATATATTATATTTATAATATATATTATATATAATATATTATATTCTAATATATATTTATATTTATAATATATAAAATAATATCATATAATATAATATAATAATAATATTATTATTATATTATCATATCTTATTATATTATAATATTATAATAATATATTATTATTATATAATATTATGTTATAATATTATTATAATATTATATTATATTATATTTTTTATGAGAGTATTTTTGTTTAAGTATGTCATTGCCAGATTATTAAATATTTGATAATCTAGATAGCTATCCCTTCGCTTAGTAATCCAGATTATCTGATGAGAGGTAATCTAGATTATCTGAAAATTTGGATTGCCAACTTAAAAGATATACCAAATATGATAATATGATGTGACTTCTTTATATTATCAGTAATCTAGATATATTGCTGCCTACCAAATACAACCTTAATTCTTTTGATATTACTATGAAGGATTTGGATAAATACACTCCTTACCTTTTAATCAAGCAGTACCCTTCAAAGTTCTAACCATACCGTTAGCCGACAAAAGGTGCAGCCACGATCAATGAAAAGCTGACTGAGATTTCTACATCAATATTTAGGGTGGGAGGCTCTCGAAGTTCCATGCCTCAATAAAAGCTCTGCTGTCATTGAAGCCATGGATTCTATCTAGTCAAAGATCGACAATCGTCCACATCAATGATTTTATTCAAACGAGTAAAGTGACTACTCGTAGATCGATTCTATCGAGATACATCAACTATCTTACTCGAATATTGGCCGAGTATTTATGAAAGCCAAATAGCTATGAAAATCCGATAACCCACGATCCATAAGGTTAGGGATCAGAATGCTTATCATAGCACAACAAGTGCATTCACTGCCCATAACTAAAAAATCATAGACTAGAGTAACTGCTCTACTAATACCTATGATGGACTTAATAACTTTCATATTCTGATATTCGAACAGATGGAATTTATAATACAATGGCAAACTTCACCCTTATAAAAAGGAAGATAAGAAGGGGATCAAGAGTAAGCTTTCTTTAGATATTTGAAGCTCTCACACTCTCATAGTTTCTTCCATTATTCCCTTAACTTTAGCTGAGTTAAGCATCAGAAGATCCTCTGTCGGATAAATTTCAGCAAGTGGACTTTTTTTGTAGGTATATTTTTGCTTGGGAGTAAAGCGCACTTACTTGGCACCATACTGAGCATCTCGCCGAAGTTTCGTGGTAGTAGATTCCATTGTAGTCCAGAAAAGCTATCTCATAGCAAGAGAAAGTTGTTAAGTAGTGAACTCCATGATACAGAAGAGTCTATGAGGTCATGTTCCTCAAGACATTAGTAGATCTTCTAATTAAGCAAGTAACTTCACATTCATATAATCCTCTTTATCTTAAAAGTCCCCCCACCCTTTTCTCCTTGTCCATCCTTATGCTTTGGGAGTTTAGGTATAGAAGGCTTTTTAATCAACCATCACAAGGGGATAAAAAATGACAGACACGATAGATGATCCTAATTTAAATTTTATAATTATGGTCTTTCACTCTATATCATCTTATTATTTATTTTTTTATATTTATTTTAGATATCTAAAATAGAGGATGCAAAGTTTTTTACTTATCATGTGGATATTGGTATTGATGATAGAATTTCTACTTGAACATTATTAAAATTCATTGCTCCATGTCTATAACAAAAATTTAGCTATTAAAGTTTTATATTTCAAAATTAGTTGGAGAAAGAAGAAAATTACACCTTGTGCATCCTGCGAGGCACATATTAATGACTTTAATATTAATGATTGAAATTTTTGTGCTAAAGCTTGGCCTGTGCATATTTTTTCTATTTGATATGTAGACGCTAGTATTGATTACGAGAGTTTCTATTTGAATATTATTAAAATTTATTGCTTAATATGCAATAGAGATTTGGCTATTAAAGCATTCTATGTATTATAATTTATTATATCATTATATTTTGTATTATATTTTGTTATAAGAATAGTCAAAAAAAGAGAAAAAAATTATGTACTACGCATCCATATGTATATAGTCACTTTTGTAAAAGATCATCTGGTTATTTTATTATGTAAATTAGCTTAAAAGAATAAAATCAAGATCCTCTACAATTCTAGATATGCTAAAATTATAGGCTGTCCATATATCACTAAATGGCTTGTGATTAGGTGAGGTTCATCTATATTATTATATGTGGAAGATCCTAATTATATCATGAGACAATTTGCAATTCACGAATGGCTTGTGATTTAATCTCAAATTTAGAAATATGGATTTACTAGACTGACCTTCTCATTGGTCCATGTAGCCAAGAGACAATATGGACCAAATCATTGGCCACCAATGCAATGCTCTATTCAAAGCTCCTTTTTTTCTTGTCCATCATAGAAAATTCGAACCCCAAACAAGATGATAGGTTCTTAGGATTCGTTTGGTCCACCGGAAGAATTTTTTCTTAGGAACTTGGAATATGATTTAGACATGAAAAATGGCCTATTCCAAAATAATTTATATTTGATTGAACATTCATTTTTCTAAAAAAAATATATAAAATACCTATTATATCCTAAATAGATATAAGGCTATACCTTTTTACTCTCAAATTTTATATAAATAATAATATTATATTTATATTAATATATTATAATATTATATTATATCATAATAATTTATTATATTAATATAATATAAATATTTTAATAATATTATTATAAATATAAATATTAAAATATAAATATAAATGTTATATTAATATTCATAAAAATATTATATTAGTATAAATATTAAAATGATATTAATATATTCTAAATATTATATTATTTATATTAATATAAATATTAATATAATATTATATTAATATTTATATGGATAAATTTTAATGATATTTTTGAGAATTTGTATGCTCAAAACTCACATATTTGTAAAAGGATATTTTTAGAAAGAAAAAATGGCCATCTATTTTCATCCCATGGAAAGTTCCAAAACCTATCTATCCTATAGATTTTTATTTTTCATGGGAAGAACCTTATCTTTTTTTCTTTTTTTTTTTGAAAACTCCAATCAAATAAAAAAAAGTTCCTTTTAGGAATTGGGTTAGTGGCGGTCTTTCGGTGCCCTTTAAAGTCCATCATGCATGCTTGGACCGCCCAAGTTTCTCCTAGGCCCATCTTCAAATTAACTGGCCCATTTAAAATGCTTCACTCCAAATCAGGCATTTTAGGATAACAATAATAAAAAAACAATTCGCGACAGGCACGAGAACAGCACGGACGGTTCAGATCGTTTTGCGACGTGCATGGTGGACAGCAGATCTGGATCAAGCCGAATCTGAAGCCCCTCGTAAATATCACGAGGCTAGGGTTCCGACGCTGCGAGAAAGAATCTGTCGTCGCCGCCAACCGCTCGCTGGAAGAGAAGAGAGATGGGAGGGAAGTGTCCGCATAGGAAGGTGAAGAAGCGGAGATTCTCGCATAAGACGGCTCGCCGCTCCAGATTCCTCCTCAAAGATATCCTCCCCCCTCTCGTCTTCTTCTTTGATTTTTTGTTAGAAATTATTTTGTTGCGTTTCAATTTGATTCTTTTTCGATTTCTTTAACCTAAAAGATTGATTTCGACGATGATTACGTGATGATATGGTGTATAGCGAGCTTTTGAAGCTAGCGGAGGGGGCGGAGGCGAAGCCCCAGCCGCTGGATGAAGACCTCCCAGGGATGGGCCAATTCTATTGCCACCACTGCGAGTATTCATCGATCTCAATCTCTCCCCATGCATAACAACCTCCCAACGCTCAGATATACTTTTATTTTCTGCCTTTTTATTGTTTTCATGGATGAGATCTCTACAGAGTTTTGATTTGTTATTGTTTCAGTCGATATTTTGCTAATGAGGATGTGAGAGATGAGCATTTCCGGTCAAAGCGCCACAAGAAACGGTAATTTATTCGATTCCGTCCTCTTTTTCTTTCCCCCCTTAAGAAAGCTATCGTTTTTGCTTACAGCGTTGATATCAATTATAAATGAATTTATAATGGTTGCATATGGTTGTAATCTGGTCTAAATCTGCAATGCTAGTTGCTCAGATTTTGAATTTCAAGTTTGTTATTGAAACCATCTTCCCTACTCCATCGAAAGCCTAGCCCCTTCAAACTTATCTACTACGTTAACACCTTGGCTGGTTGTTATAATTGCTTACAATAATAACTTGCTTCATGATTTTGATTCATATATTTTTGCCTTTCATTGTACATGGGGTTGGCGGCCTTGAGTTCCTTTTCTAGCTCAGTTTGTACTTGGTGTGCTTCTTCCCTTATAGGAGTCTCCTGCATAAGATCATGATTGTTGGGTAGACTACTTCCGTAGATGGTATAATTAACATCAAAGGGACGCAATGATTTGGAGGAGTGGCACAATTATTGGATCGTAAATTTGCTTCCTTGCGTCCTAGAGTTTATTGGCGACTTTGTTGGCAGCACAGATAACTAGTTCTTTGAGGACCAGGTATCACATGGTGAGTTAGTTAATGTTGAATCCATGAGTTTTAGGAAGGTCGGCAGCACTTCAGTGGGTCAGTGAGACCCCAGAAATTGTTAGGTGTTGTGTCTTGGGAGCATTGCAAACCTAGGGATGTAGAGTAACCTTTTTAGAATGTGATGGTATGGATGGTGGAACGACATAGTCTAACATGGAATATGTTGGTGACAAGAGAGCGAAAAGTTAGCGACGCCAAGAGATGTAAGGGTTGCATGTAGGATAAAGGAAACAAAGCATTATGAAACAGTTGGCTTAAATGGTTAGATATGCTTGTTTTGGTTAAGCAAATTATCCAGATTCTCCTTGGTGGAAGCGTTCCTAGAAATCCATCAATCTTTATTCACCCATGCTATATGTATCTTTATTAGGGAAGCAAGGAATGCAGTATATTCTCTATGAGTATCGAAAAAAAGGTCAGGCTCCTGGCACCATGGTTAGATTATTAGATTTGGAAACTTGTCTTTTGTATCATTATTTTATGCCAGTATAACTTGATAGATGAATATTTCTGCAATATGTTGAGTAGCACACACACACACACCCCCCAAAAAAAAAAGAAAAAAATGGCTCCCTCTTGTTCTGCAAACCACAAAACAAACCTGTTTCTTATTTAACCGTAGAACGATAAGTTATAACATGCTCAGGTAGTTTTTTTTTTAAAAGAAAATTCAAACTTCTATAATGTGATTGTAGTGGAGTACCTTTGCAAAAGAAACAAGTAAACGTGTATGTTATTACAAGCCTGTAGGTGTTGTAATCCATCACTGTCATTTCTCAGATATTCAGAATTTGCTTTAAGAATCTTCCTTCATCAATTTTTCCTAATAAGGGTTACCTTGGATGGCATGATTTTCTATTCTCTTTTAAAATCTTTCTTCAAAGTCTCAGGTATCTTTTTTCATCTAAGGCTTCTCATTGTTTGTTGTACATAACCATATCATCTAAAGTGGAAACATTGGTTTGGTCCTGTAGAAAACTTTGTTTTCTTGGTAGATGCTGGAGTATTTATATTTAATTTTTTTCACCTTTGAGTATGAGTGCTTACATTATTACAATTGATTTTTGGGAAGCTTCTAGATAGGTTATTTAAGTGTTGAAAGTTCTTTAATGATTTGATTTGGTGTTTAAGAAGGCAGAGGTGTAAGTGAGAATTCTAGACTCAAAATGAGGTGAGGTGTTAGCTTTATGTTTTTTCTTGAATGAGTTGAAATCTGAGAAAGTCATGTCAAAGGAGTAGGCTGGAGGATCGAAGATGTTTTGCTTGATTACGGACTTTAGTACAAAATCACCGAGCTCACACACATGCACAGAGATAGCGATGGAGATTGATATTAAGATAGAGAGATCACAATCCAATGTTAGATGTGCATTTGATGGTTATGATATGATAACATATCATTACTGTATGGAGGTTTAGAATTCTGAGTTTGCATACTTGTTATTAGAGAAGGAAAATGATTCTTCTTTTCTCATGTATAATCAAAGCATAGCATGCATGCATGCCTCCCATATGAAGGTAATTTGTGCTGCAAGGTGTACATTTCCTATGAGCCTCATTGTGAATTGTGATGCATATGCCTCACCTTCCACAGCCTCACTTGTGAGCCTCGATGTCTTACAGGAGAGCCTCTTCTTCTAGAGGCACGAGGGAACAGATACCAGAAATGGATCTTTTTTAGCAATGATACGATAGCCACTTATTACTGGCTTTTAAAGTAAATTTCTGAGTCATTTTTTTAGGGGACGAAAGCTTACCAGTGAGAGGCCTGAGTTGTCATACCTAGGTTGCCACCTTATCTTTGAATAGCAAGGTAGCTTTATAAATAAAGGAAGACGCTCGTGTGAGTATATCTAGCACAACCATTGGAGTTAAATCTAAGATTTTTCACTTTGTATTTCTATGCAGGCTGTGTCACCTTGTCTTGGCTCACTGCTGCTGTCTCATTTGTTTTAAATCAGGTCGGTGGGATCTGGTAGCAACATTTATAATTCAAGAATGTAGGTGGTTAATTATTTTTGATATCTCTATGGTTAGCTCATGCATCAATTTTTTAATTTGGATGAATTATGAAATTGTTGTTAGTTGCTCCGTCCATTGAAGGTCCTGCCGCAGACCATCTCTCCTAAATACCGAATGATGGGCTGCCTGAGACCATCTTCTCCTAAATACCGAATGGGCCAGATGTTGAACCAATGAGCCAGGGTCGAATTAACTTAGATATCAAATGGATCTACCAATGTTCGACAGATCGGAATTCTTAAATCTGACCCGGACCTTTTTAACGAAATGGGTAAAACGGATCTACTAGTTTGATCTGAATTTGTTTAGTCCAAACTTGGAAATGTTTATGTTGGGACCATTGCATGTTGGTTGGCTCATGGATTGCTACCCCTGGGTATATGATGGACGGACCTTTATCATTTCTTGTAGACTGAAATCTATCAGAATTTTGGTCATCATAATGTTGTGTTCTTCTTTCTTCTCGGTTGCTTGGTTGCTTTCATTGTTTGTTGCTCTGATTGGCTGCGTGCATAAGCAGAAAAGGTGTATTTTATTAATCAACAGAAATCTTCTTGTTAAAACACATGTCTGTTCTCTTTGCATTCAATTAACAACTCGAAAATCTGAGCATAATTGGGCTCTCAAAACTACATTATAATCCAACTTTATGATGTTGCAGGGTGAAGCAAATGATGGGACCTGCTCCACACACTCAACTAGATGCTGAACTAGCTGCGGGAATGGGAATGCCTGATAATGGTCCCAAGCTCATGTCCGCATGAGCTCTTCGGTCTCGTAGGCGTTTCTGCCATAAAAGGATGTGAAAGTTTGGAGCTGTTAACAATTCTCAGTGGAAGGCTTTCTGATTGATAAAGAGGACTCGGGCAGAATCTTTTTTCCCCGCTGTGTAACGAGACTTGGTCAAGAGAGATGACATGTAGAATTAAATGGCATAATCCATGTCCAATTCTTCCACGTGTTCTATGGTGGTGGAATCTTGTTCTTGTTGGTGGTCATAATTTTATGTAGAAAAGTGAGCTCGGTATTCTTGACTTTGTGGCCATTTGCTTTTCTCCTTGGACTCACTCATGAGGTTTTAGCTTGGTAGGTCCAGACCATCCCATGTGGTCCGGTCCATGCATGGCTGGGTTGAGACAAAAGACCATGATTATGAGATGAGATCCTGTTCGAGACCATCATCTCATGTGTCCCACTATTTTCAGATCATGTCTTTTAAAGGAAAAAGAAAGAAAGAAGGGAGAATAGATTAAATGTCATGTTATTTGGTTCTGCTTGTTATGGTCCTTTTATATTGTCAAACAGTTGAATCAGAAGTTCAGCATCTGAGGATCAATTTTTTTTTTTTTGGCCCTCAAATTTAATCTGCTAGCGGTGACTTTATGAGAGGAAAATTCTGAGTGGAGTGGAGAGGTTATCATGGTTTCTCTTTTATATACTGTTGGCCTCCTTTCTCGTCCGCACGCTTCTGTCCCTCCAAGGAAAGGTTGATGCCGTCACCCAAGTAATTCTCAAGACGTGTGGATGGATGCTTCCTCCTTCGATCATTTTCATGCTTTCTTAACGTCTTCTCTTGAGCGTGGCTCTCAAACATTTCCACTGAAAGGATTCCAGCTCCAATTAACGTGACAGAATATGGATTTGATCTATATTTGGCTATTTCGATATTTCTTACTCGAGCAAAATAAAACATTTTTGTGTATTGACAACCAGGGAGGTTTTGCACGAAACTCTACGAACCATCTTCACTCTCTCATCATGCAGAAAAATATCACTCCACTGTAATTCTTCAAAAAAAAAAAAAAAAAAAAAAAAATTCATGTCTTTCATGCTCCTGCTCTATCATCTCAATTCAAGACTATCATTGACATTTGATATCTTTCAAGGAATATTATGGTCTTCAATTTCCTCGGTCCTTCAATTTCTTCCTTATCAAGAAGATCTCAAAAGGTTGAAAGAAAGCTCGAGAGAGAGAGAGAGAGAGAGAGAACGGGACGTAAAGTTATTTTCATCTCAAGGCTCAAAACCTCACCCAGCCAAAGAGTAGATGAAGGAAAATGTTTCAATGCCAAAGTTGAGCTATGACTCATGCAGTGAAATAGAATAAAATGGTAGATGTATACGGTAATTAAAAAAAAAAAAAAAATCCAACAAACATCATGTGGGTATTTAAAACAGACACGCCTTCAAGACTAACGCTTTCAAGTCAAACCAACTAAGCTTTCAAGTCAGATCATTCATTAGGAATAATCCAAAGGTCAATCCAACCGACTACATAATTTATCAGAACAACCATATGCCAAGTCGTTCAACAGCATCTCTTCATTATTTTATATATATTGAAGCATAAAACAAGTCCAATAGCCATTAAAAAAAAAAAAATCTCTAACACCTTGATGACCATGGCTCCATTCAAACTTGGTGTGCTATTTCATAAGCTTTCTTCCAAGCTGATCCAGAAAGAAGAAAATTCCACCCCATCCTTTAGATAAAAATAAGAAAAGAGACTAATTTCAGACTCCATTTGGCGATCAAATCACCACCAACTTGTTTTAAAATCCTGACTCTTTGACCCATCACGCTGTATCCATCTCAACTTGGTACTTTCAACCCAAAGGCAACGGATAACCGCGCAGCTAGGCCTTTATTCCAATTAGAAATCCGAGCGAAAGAGAACAAAACAAGCCAGTCGCTTTTCACAGGCCAACCACAAGATGAAGGAGGAACGACAGGGCTGGATGTTGAGTCCCGTCACCCAACCTAACAAAAGTATTCCTGACCGGTGACCACATGGCTTCCCGGAATCGCTGAAGAGTGAAGAGAGGGACCTTCCTCTTCTACTTTTATCGCCTACTTAATACCCATACTTAATGCACCCAACTAATCCAACACAAATATATGGTAGTTGTCACTTTTAAAACCAAGAACCAACTCAAAAGTCCAATCCCCACTAGGATTTATATAATCCCCACTTGAAATCTCATGCCGACTCTTGGATATTAATTTGCTCCGCTAAGCATAGCATAATTGCAGAATTAGATGATCATCATATAACTTAAAGAGTATTGTACCCTGTTGGAGAGATAGGTAGGGAGGACGAATGACATGGTGCCAAACTGCCACTCCCAAAGCATCTTGACTTGTTGCATCTTGGCATGTTACTATTTGTTTTATCCATCTCTAGTAGAAACTAGTAGCTTTTGTTCTTGGCAAGGTTCGAAGCAAGAAACTTGAACACATCCGCATAGAACTTCATATATATTATATGAGCATATAATCCGGCAGCTTGCAAGTTTTGTCTTCACACTAGGACAATCTGGCACATTAATTCTCTACTCTCCACCATTTTTCATTTGAAGAAAAGTACCTTTCAGTAAATTGAACCTAGGAATCTTTCAAAGCTTTGGTCAGGGGCTATCTGATGAACCCCTAACCCAAGCCACAGGATGATTCATGGATGAAAAAATGTGGCTTTTTTATTGTTTACATAGCTTTCCTTGCTAGCAAGAGAGGCCTATTTGCAAATGTGGTACTTCTCATCAAAGCACTACCACATCTTATCTTAGCCCTACCTATATTCTAGATTTAGTACGATATATCTTTCAAACAATGCATGTCAGTGTCCATTATACCATCAGATCATGGAGGAAGAGCTTGACCACTAGTGCTAATAACTTCCCTTAATTATTATTAGTAAGATAGGGTGGTTGAGAAGTAGGCCATTGGTGAAGGATCTTGGATGATAAATTATATATAAAACTGCAAAAATTGGTCAATTGTTAGACTAGCAGACAAGCCAAAGCTTTAGCTACGGTTATTGTGTATTTCACCGATCCAGTAGAAGCGCAGATCCAAACTAAAATATATCAAATGGAGGATCATGAAATGCAACAAAAGGGCGGACCAAGCACTTGCACGAAGAAACGAACCTCTCAGAATGGTTCTGAGACAAGTGAACAAGGAGAGATGAGAAGTATGTTTAAATTCTCCTTAATGATTAATATTAAGGAAGATCCAAGGGAAACGATTCCTTATGTATAGGATTTCAAAAATTGAGAATATTAGGAAAAATGTTGTACCAACATTCTACCCTGCATCTTCTTGGTAGGTAGGGTTTTGTTTATCAATGCCATCATAACAATTTAAAGAAGACAAATCTCGAGCAAGACCGAGAACTTTGTGAATTAGCGGCTCGGCAAGCAACCTAATTTGAATGTACTAAGTGCTCCTTTTGACCCGAGTTCTCTCATCCAGTCTGTCTTGGAGACCTCGTTGGAGAACGAGAATTGGCATCATTAGTCAAGAGAGCGCTCTTCTAGCACCTGTCATGTCCCAGAATGAAAGAAAGTTGGAGGACTAACAAAATCTAGATTCCATTGGCAGTAGAGCAATTAATTTAGGCAGGCTCCTGTTTTTGCGGCCTAAATCTTTGATGTCAAAATGATATTAGGTTCCCTTCTAAAGGAAATTATTGTGCCAACAAGATGGGTCACGGACTCACGTGGACCCTACTAGTAACATGTGAGACGTGAAGCTCGTAAATTGCAAGTGATGTTTGATGCTGGTAAAATGCATAATAATTCCAAAAGCAATACCAGAAATCCGATAGTCGCATCAGCATTTCTGTTTACAAGGTGATCCTGTCCTCTGTCCGTAAATTTAATTATTTAGGCTCCGTAGATATATAATTCCTATTCTAATGCAGCAAACAGACTGCCCACGTCAACAATTATAATGCAATAGAATCGAATGGAAAACTAATTCTTAGCATTTCCAAAATAGGACTAACAGTGGACTCAATACGTATTACATAATAATAATTTAATTACACGAGAAATTTGATTCCGTCCGAAACATTAATTAAAAATCAAAATCGAAAAAAAAAACAAAAACAAAACCTGCAAAAGTAGGCAAGAGGCGGTGTCGACACCCTCATCTCCATTAACCTCCCTTGTCCAAACTTCATATCCCAGCGTTGGATGGCCCCGCCGCTCCAGCCCCCGGCACGTGCGTGAGCCGCTGAAGCTGAAGCATCCTGGCGTAGCAGCCGTCCGGGTGGTGGTTGAGCAGGTGGGAATGGGACCCCTGCTCCACCACCTTCCCCTCGTCGATCACCGCGATCACGTGCGCATTCCTCACCGTCGCCAGGCGGTGCGCCACCACGATGGTCGTCCGCCCCGACGCCGCCCCCGCCCTGTCCAGCGCCTCCTGCACGCTTCTCTCCGCTTCCGCGTCCAATGCGCTCGTCGCCTCGTCAAGCAGCAGCACCTGCGCCTTCTTTAGTAAAGCTCGGGCGATCGCTATCCTCTGCCGCTGGCCGCCGGAGAGCTGCATCCCCCGCTCCCCGACCCACGTCCGGTACCCATTCGGCAATGCCGCTATGAATTTGTGCGCATTCGCCTGCGTCGCCGCCTCCACCACCTCTGCTTCCGTCCCCGTCTCTCGTCCGTACGCGATGTTGTCGAAAATGGTGGCTGCAAACAAGCATGGCTCCTGCGGCACCACCGACATCGCCCGCCTCAGAGACTTGAGATTATATTTCCTGATATCCTTCGCATCTATCAACACCCGCCCCGAATTCGGTTCGTAGAAGCGCAGAATTAAGGAGATGACCGAGCTTTTGCCGCAGCCACTGGGGCCGACCAGGGCGAGCGTCTTGCCGGCGCGGGCGCGGAGAGTCAGGTCCCGGAAAACCGGCACGTCTGGACGGGTTGGGTAGGCGAAGTCGACATGCTTGAGCTCGACGTCGCCGCGAAGGCGGTCGGGGACCGGGGCGGTGTCAGGATCGTCGGGCTCCACCTCCGTCTTGCGGTCGAGCACTTCGAAGACAGATCGCATGGCGCGGCCGCCTTTGATGAAGTCGGGGGCGAGGGTCAGCGTCTCGGCGGCGCCATTGGCGGAGACCATGAGGACCATGAAGACGCGGATGGTCTTGGAGAAGTCGGAGATGCCGTGCTTCACGAGCCAGGCGGCATACCATAGGCCGAGGGCGTAGGAGGCGTAGAGGAGGAACTGAGCTATGCCGAAGCCGCTTCCGGCGATCTGGCCCTTCCAGAAGCAGCGGTGGAGGGGGCTCTGGAGGTTGGCGGCGAAAAGCTGGGTGATCTTGGCCTCCGAGTTGAATGCCGCCACGGTCCGGACGTTCGCCACCGCCTCGCTGGCGATCTGCGTGGCCTTGGCATGCGCCTTCTCCAGGTCCCCGGAGAAGCCCTTCATGAACATTTTCTGCGACCACAAGATGTTGGATTAAGTTGAGAGAGAGAGAGGGGGGGGGGGGGGGCAATTCACAAACATTTTTAGCCATCTGCATCTTGATGACTCGAATGCAGTACCTGCAAAACGGTGGCGGCAACGACGACAGGGAACACCGAAATGAGGACGAGGGCAAGGCGCCACTGGAGGACAAACCCAGCAGTGCAAGCAACAAGCATGAGTGCCGAATTCTGCACGATGACTGATATCCGGTCTCCAATTGCGGACCTGACATTGTGAGCATCCAATGAAAGCCTTGCAGCAATCCTGGCGCTTGCATTCTCTTCCTGGTCGAACCATGCGATCTCATTTCGAAGTACCGCAAAGAGCATCTTCTCTCGGACTCGTTTGGTTAAATTCTCCCCAACAACATCCCAGAAGAGATGCTGCAGGGTGTTGAATAGCAGCGCGGCAGAGGAAACTCCGATCAGGAGGTAGCAGTACTTGCTAATCTCCCGTCTCATGTACCTGTGGTCCTGAGCATAGTAGATACTGAGGACGGCGCTCAGGACATAGGCGAAGAGGGCGCTGATGGAACCGCACACCATCGACCCAATGGTGCCAACGAGGGCATAGGTCCATTCAGGTGAGTTCATTTTCGCAAGGCGCCAGAAGGAGCTGGCCTGGTCACGGAACGCGAGCTTCTCCATCCTGTGATTCGGGTCAATTGAGAAGCTGAAGTCGGAAGTTGAGAAGTCGGAGAGACGGCGGGAGTATGGTGATCGGCCATATGATGAGTTCCTTGTGATAATTGGGGAGCTCACCGAGTTCCGAGCACTGGAAGGTCTGACATCGAATGGAACAGTCTCAGTAAAGCTAAGCTGTGCATGCAGTACAATAACTTGGAGTTTCTGATTACCTCGCGCTACTCTTCCTGGCATTGGCGATTGCAGCCTCATGGGCCTGTTCCTGCATGCGAATCAGCTTTGCGTAGAGTCCATTGTCACCTCTGGCCATAAGCTCATCATGAGTGCCAATCTCGGAGACTCTGCCCTGCTGGAGGACGGCGACCACATCGGCCTTGCGGATGGTTGAAAGGCGGTGGGCAATGACGAGCGTGGTGCGGCCAATCATGAACCGGTCGAGCGCCTCCTGGACAAGCTTCTCCGACTCAGAGTCAAGGGCACTCGTGGCCTCGTCCAAGAGGAGGATCGCCGGATTCTTCAGCATGGCTCTCGCAATAGCGATCCTCTGCTTCTGGCCGCCGGAGAGCTGCAGCCCCCTTTCCCCTACCTGCACCACGACACATCATGACAGGTTCAAACATGTGGAGGACTCGCACCTGAACTGATAGCCAAGGAGTTGACTGGAAACCACAATGGTAAGGCATGGCATCTCTCAGGGTTGATCGGTATGTGCCCCAAAAGATGACCTCAGAGATGTCTGTGCTTTTACTAACATAAAACAGAGGGTTTCAGAGAGGCCAGCGCCTCGTTTAACGGTAAAGAACGGTCGCAGCCATGTGCCATTGCTCATTTGCTCACCTCCCAATATCGACTACTGCCATGTAGCTCCAAAAAAAAAAAAAGGACGACGACTACTGCTATCCTTATGATTTCCATTTGAAAGCCGGTGTAATTAGTAAAATCATGGGACTAATCAAGGACAAACGAAGCTTTTTAATCCCAACAAATATTTCTTGTAGGGGCAGGAGGAGCGATTTTTGAACCGCCCGCCCGGAGGCTCTTATTGTCGGCTTAGATTTAGAAAAGGACCTCAGAAAGGAATCTTTCCATGTTACTTCATTTGGACCATGAAGGGGCCAGTTTTGTCCATGGTTGGGACACCGGAGGGTCACAGTGTATAACCTCCACATAGAAGGACGGACAGCTGAAGTCATTGCATCGAGAGGGGCTAACAACAGTCAGAAAGGGGAAAAGAACAAACATGAAAGGTTGAGAGGTTTTTCGAAATATTAGATAAAAGGCTGGATGGAAGCAGACCTGGGAATCATAGCCATCTGGTAGCTTTATGATGAAGGAATGGGCATTGGCAACCCTGGCAGCCTCTTCTATCTCTACTTGGCTAGCATGTTCTCGGCCCAACAGAAGATTCTCCTTGATGGTGGTTGCAAAGAGAGTGGGCTCCTGGCTCACCAGCCCTATCTGTTGTCTTAACCACCTTAGCTTCAGGGTCTTTATGTCATGCCCATCAAGCAACACTTGTCCTTGAGAAGAAAAGGAGAGATAATTAACAGAATGTTTTAGAATAATTTCTAAAGTATCCAGAACCACAAGAAGAGAATAAAAGATTATATCAAAATCCCAACGACAACAGCACGCCACATGATCTAGATATTTGAAAAAAAAAAAAAAATCAGACACCGTGACTAGTTTTTGCCTCTGTTGACCTGTGCACATCATAAATAGACACGGGAGCGCGTAAAAGGAGAAGCTCGAGTGCTTTGCTTTTATCATTACTCTTCGTTCTGTTAATAATTGCACCCTTTAGTCGTTAGTTACCGATCAGGCGATCGATTGAAAAGAAAACAGAGGGAATTAAAATTATTATCAGATCTCTCTCTCCGTTCAGAACATTGGATGCAAATGGAATTGAGGATGTCGTCATCGTGGTTACCTGAAGTGGGATCGTAGAATCTCTCGATGAGGGAGACCACAGTGCTCTTACCAGAGCCGCTGCTCCCCACCAATGCAAGGGTCTTTCCTGCCGCGACACTTAGCGAGAAATTGCGAAGTATGAGGACATCCGGCCTCGAAGGGTAAGCAAACTCTACATTCTTGAACTCCACATGTCCTGTGACGGCATTTAGCTCTGTCCCCGCCTCGCTGTTCCGTTCGATGCTTGGCTTGTGATCAATCGTCCGGTATATCTTCGCTGCCGCCACTCTAGCCTTGGCGAATGCGGTCATGCTCGGAGCTGATTGCCCGAGAGCCCTGCGATCAATCCAATATCCAATTTGAGCATACCATCTTAACGAAATCAAGCAAATGACTTGGGGGCAGGCTGTAATCTTACAATCCTCCAATCATGACGGAGAACATGGTGGCGATGGCAAGTCCGCCATTGGTGTGGTGGTGACGGACAAGGTGTCCGCCATACCACAGGAGGAGAGCATAGCAGCAGAAAACAGTAAAGTAGGTGGCTCCCAATCCAATACCCTTTGCGAGGCCAGTCCGGTAGCCGATCCTTTGAGCCAACTTCAGGGACAAGGAATAGGCCTGGAGAACCCTACACTCGCCCACGAAAGACTGCACCGTCCTAATTTGAGCCAATGCCTGGAGACAATAAACTAATAAACTAAGAAACCCGCACAGTGCCGAAGAGTACAAGGACTTGAAGCAAATGGATCGAAATCTGACCTGCTCTGCTATGTTGCTGGCCTGGGACAGGGCATTTTGGCTCTTGGAGGAGAGTTTGGCCAGTGTGGCGGTGTGAATGCCTCCGATGACCGCGATGAGGGGGGCGACGGCGAGCGTGACGAGGGCCAGCTGCCACACGGCGGTGAAACCCACCAAGAAGCCGGAGACGAAGGTGGCCATGTAATGGATAAAATTCCCCAGCTGCTCGAACACCATACCCAACGTTAGAAACCCAAACCATCGGAGAGATCGGATCATGGAATGGAAATGGAGCCCCACCTTCTCGCTGATGGCGTCCTGAACAATGACTGCGTCGGCGTTGATGGCGTAGACGACGTCGGAGGTGCGGACCTCGGTGTCGAAGTAGCGGACGTCCTGGTTCAGCGCCGCCTCCAGATACTTGATCCTCATCTTGGTCGTCTGCCGCTCCCCGGTCCACATCCAGCAAGATATCTCTGTTCCATTCCAAGAACCAGCTCTCGAATTCTAATGATACACACCAAATCAAGAAGAAAAGAGAATTCGGGAAGGACTCACCAGCCCAAGAAGACGCCCAAATCGCCGCCCCGACGACCAGGAAGTAGAAAGCATACTGCAAAATTCCCAAGAACAAAATCATTCCAGCTCAAATAATATAATTCTGTTTTGTTGGAATAAATTGGTGAAGGGGCTGAGAACCTTGACGACTTGGCGGACCATGGTGTCGGGATCGTCGGAGTTGGAGCCGAAGGAGTCGACAAGATCCGCAAAGAAGCGAAGAAAGACAGGAAGGGAGCAACCATGGACGATAGCTCCAGCAGTCCCAATAGCCATCAAAATGCAATCAAGACCATCGGCGAAGCGGAAGAGCTCCCCGAAGCCCACCGACGGGGCCGGCGGAGAGGGCTTCTCGTCATCCCCACCACCGGCCGCCGGCGACGGCGACTCTCCTTCCGGCTTGCCGTTGGATGCCTTCATTTCTAAACTAGGAGTAGAGGCAGAATTATTAGTAGTAGTAGGAGTGGGAGGAAGGAGTGAACCTTTATCTTCGGCTTCGCTGGGAGGAAGACCTCCTCCTTTTTCGACGACTTCTATGGCCAGCGTGTCTTCTTTAGGGTAGTGTAGGTGGGAAGGTTGCATCTCTGGGTGGTTCCATTCCCCCACGCGCCCCCTATTTATTATCTCAGAAGAGTCCTCTGAAGCCAGAGACATATTGCACAGCAACTAACATGAAGCTCGTTCTCTCTCTCTCCCTCTCTCCCTCCCCTCCGCTCTCTCTCTCTCTCGCTCTCCCTCTCTTCCCCCTCTCTCGCTGTCTCTCTCCCTCTCCGTTGCTCCGTTTTTTCCCTTTTTAACTACTTGCATATAATCTTTATTTTTTTTTCACATCTAATTTAATTTAATTTAATTTTTAATGTTTTAACTGAAGGGAGAGAGATATTGAAGGGAGGGAGCGGGGGTGGGAATGGAGTAAATGGGGACTGGCAGCAGGTTGTCCCGACAACAGGACGTGTGAAAACTGAAAGGTCAGAACTGGGTTTTTCTTTACCAAACTTACAGGTGCCGGGTGACGGCTCCTCCCCCAGCGTCCCGATTGTGATTGCTCTCCTCTCGCTATATGAACCATTGAATGATATATATATATATATATATATATATATATATATATATATATATATATATATATATATATATATATATATATATATATATATAATAATTTAATATTTATATAAAATATGATTTAGTGATTAATATTTAAAAAAATTAACCATTCTAAAAAATATAACCAAAAATCTCTCCTCCAAGACAACTCCGTGCAAGCCTATAATCAATTAATTATTTTTAAAAAAATATATTTATTTCTAACTATACTTTATATTGAAGATAAATTTTGCTTCTGTCAAAGTTTAATTTGATACTTAGTCTAATATAATCGATGATTACGAAAAACCTTCAGTGGTCAAATCTTAGCCGAACTTTTTCGGTCGATCGAACTCTTCAGCGGTCGAATCTTAGCCGAGTTTCTTTATCCGATCGAATTTCTCAACGGTCGAGTCCAAGTCGAACTTTTTCGATGACCGAATTTCTATCGAACTCTTCAGGAGCCGAACTTCTTCCGAATTGCTCCTGCAGTCGGACTCCTACGAAAGCCAAACTTCCTCCGTACTCCTTCAGTCGGATGCCTACGGAAGTCGAACTCCTTTCAAACTTTTTCTTCGATCGAACACCTTCAGAAATTGAACTCCTTCCGGATCTCTTCCTCAGTCGAATTTCTCCAGCAGATTACTTCCGGATAATCTCCTCCAGACGTATTTCCTTCAGGAGTCCGAACTCCTTTGAAATTGATATATGCCGAAGTCCACCGACCAATGTCTACTTTCTCAGAGCTACGACTATTAAATCTCGACGAACGGTCACCATCAGTCTGCCACGAATGATACTGCAGACGGCGCCCTCCTTCGTGACTGACTCTATCAGACCTCGAACGGCCTGCTATCGAACGGTATGGCTATCACCATCAGCCTGACGATACCTTTCTCTCCGTACTGAACTTCACTAGACCTCGAATGGCCCACTGCGAGACAGCTACAGCTGTCACTATCAAGCAAGCTCCGTCTATAAAAAGGAACCCTTCAGATACGTTTTCTCTAAGCTCTAAGCTCTTTTCTTCTTTTCGAAACTCTACCGAGCTCTCGCTTGAGTACTCTATTTTTGTTGGCCAAAAGAGCTGACTTGACCGTCAAAGGATCCCATCAGAGCCACCACCACCGACTTCGAACGAAATTTTATTTTGCAGATCACCAACGGCGACCTCGTCCACCTCCACTCTAGTCCGTCCCGACGTCGACCAGATTCTGTACCAACAAAATTAGCATTAGAGAAAGGGCCTTTATTTCTGAGGTACCCTTGTTCTTAAACGAGTGCTCAGCCAACCCTGCTGACCTCCTTCTCTAAGGTTCATCTTCATTCTTTTCTTCAGTCCCAAGAAATGCCTCAAAAGAAGGCGACCATCTGAAGATCTACCGCATCTATCGTCAGATCTGAGCTGGATCCATCCACTCCTACTCCATCACCGGCACTTCAACCTTCACCTTCATCGACGGTCATGGTGGATCCGGAGCAGTTCAACCTGCTGATGCAGCGAGTTCAGGGCCTCACCGAGATGGTGCAGGCCATGCGATAGCCCCCGACGGCGACTCCACCAAAAAATTCGCCATCAGATTATCGAAAATTGATCCCAAGAAAGAGCATTTGGCCTAGCATACCCGTCGCCCTTAGGAAGGAGAAACAGAGAGCAGGAGTTCTCCCCCCAGGAGATTTCGCAGGATGATGGAATAAAGTTCGACCGCACTTACGAGCTCCCTCCGAGCGCAAGTGAGATCGAACTCCCCCTCGAGCTCGTCGTCAAGGAAGCCCTGATAAAAGGGCACGAAGTTCTCTCCCAGGAGGCTTCGCAAGAGGGTGCAATGAAGTTCGACCATGCTCATGGGCTCCCTCCGAGTGCAAGCGAGGCCGAACTCTCCCTCGAGCTCGTCGTCAAGGAAGCCCTAACAAAGGGCATGAAGTTCTACTCCAGGAGGTTTCACAGGAGGATGGAATGAAGTTCGACCATGCTCACGGGCTCCCCTTGAGCGCAAGCGAGGCCAAACTCCCCCTCGAGCTCGTCGTCAAGGAAGCTTCGATAAAAGGACATGAAGTTCTCCCTCAGAAGGTTTCATAGAAGGACCGAATGAAGCTCGGCCACGCTCATGGGCTCCCCTCGAGTGCAAGCAAAGCGGAACTTCTTCTCGAGCTCATCGTCAAGGAAGCCCTGACAAAAGGGCATGAAGTTCTCCCCCAGGAGGATTCGTAGGAGGACGGAATGAAGTTCGGCTGCGCTCACGGGCTCCCCCCAAGCGCAAGCGAGATCGAACTCTCCCTCGAGCTCGTCGTCAAGGAAGCTTTGACAAAAGGGCATAAAGTTTTCCCCCAGGAGGCTTTGTAGGAGGATAGAATGAAGTTCGACCGCGCTCACGGGCTCTCTCCGAGCGCAAGCAAGGCTGAACTCCCCCTCGAGCTCGTCGTCAAGGAAGCCCCGACAAAAGAGCATGAAGTTCTCCCCCAGGAGGCTTCGTCGGAGGGCGGAATGAAGTTCGACCACGCTTACGGGCTCCCCATGAGTGCAAGCGAGGCCGAACTCCTCCTCGAGCTCGTCGTCAAGGAAGCCCCGATAAAAGGGCACGAAGTTCTTCCCCAAGAGGCTTCGCAAGAGGGCGAAATAAAATTTGGCTACGCTCACAGGCTCCCTCCGAGCGCAAGCGAGGCCGAACTCTTCCTTGAGCTCATCGTCAAGGAAGCCTCGACAAAAGGGTATGAAGTTTTCTTCCAGAAGGTTTCACAGGACGGTCGAATGAAGCCTGACCACACTCTTGGGCTCTCCCCGAGTGCAAGCAAGGCCGAACTTCTTCTCGATCTTATCGTCAAGGAAGCCCTGACAAAAGGACACAAAGTTCTCTCCCAGGAGGCTTCGTAGGAGGACGGAATGAAGTTCGGTCGTGCTCATAGGTTCTCCCCGAGTGCAAGCGAGGTCGAACTCCCCCTCAAGCTCGTCGTCAAGGAAGTCCCAACAAAAGGACATGAAGTTCTCTTCAGGAGGTTTCACAGGAGGGCTGAATGAAGCTCGACCACGCTCACGGACTCCCCCCGAGTGCAAGCGAGGTCGAACTCCTTCTCGAGCTCATCATTAAGGAAGCTCCGATAAAAGAACATGAAGTTCTCCCCCATGAGGTTTCACAGGAGGGCCGAATGAAGTTCGGCCATGCTCACGGACCCTCCCTCCAAGTGCAAGTAAGCCTGAACTCCTTCTTGAGCTCATCATCAAGAAAGCCCCGACAGAAGGGTGCAAAAAAGTCCTCCCTCCAGAAGATTTTTCAACTACGCCCCCCTCAATGTTCCACATACGTCGATCTGAAGCAAGTCAATGGCGCTACCGCAGCTAGAACCATCAATGAAGAAGGAATAATAAGAAAATCGATTGCCTCTCGGCATTATCGATGCTATCTCTGGGGGCTTGATACTTCGACAGGCTGTCATCTCCTAGTATCAAAGCCAAGAGAAGCTTTCTCCAAATTGAGAAAGCCAGTACAAAATAGAGGAGTTCGTCAGGTCCAAAACTTACCATCTAAAAAGCTTTGAGGAATAACGCTTCCATGACCTTGAGAGTAGGAGAATCCAAAAATATACTGCCAATAATTTTTCTTCAATAAGACTCCTTCATTTTAACATTATTATTTTTCGATACAAAAACTACTTGAT
Organism: Cocos nucifera; assembly: GCA_006176705.1. Lineage (NCBI taxonomy): Eukaryota > Viridiplantae > Streptophyta > Magnoliopsida > Arecales > Arecaceae > Cocos > Cocos nucifera. The sequence goes on along the minus strand of QRFJ01000092.1, from coordinate 2,964,492 downwards.
GATAGAAAAGAAGCAAACAATAGTGGCCATATTAGGAACAAGAGGAGAACCTCGTCCTAACATGAGCAAGTCAAAGGCCTCGTTCATTTTAGACGAGATGGAGGGAGAGGTCCTGACAATGGTCCTTATGTGCCCCCACAGTCCATTAGGAACAAAAGAAGAATCTCATCGTAATACGAGCAAAGTCGAAGACCTCGTTCATTTTAGATGAGATGAAAGGAGAGGCCCTGACAATAGCCCTTATGTGCCCCCACAGCCCATTAGGAAAAGAAGGAGAGCCTTATCCTAATGCGAGCAAAGTCGAAGGCCTCGTTCATTTTAGACGAGATGGAGGAAGAGATCCCGACAATGGCTCTTATGTGCCCCCACAGCCTATTAGAAATAGGAGGAGAACCTCGTCCTAATGTGAGCAAAGTCGAAGACCTCATTCATTTTAGACGAGATGGGGGGAGAGGCCCTGACAACGGCCCTTATGTGCCCCCATAGCCCATTAGGAATAGGAGAAGAACCTCATTCTAATATGAGCAAAGTTGAAGGCCTCGTTCATTCTAGACGAGATGAGAGGAAAGGCCTCGACAATAGTCCTACTATGCCTGACAACTGTAGGAGATAAGATCTCCTTCAACCTCGACTGTCGAAGATAAGATCTCCTCCGAGTTTCAGAGTCTACAATGGCAGGAGATAAGATCTCTTTCAACCTCGACTGCTGGAGATAAGATCTCTCCCGAGCTTCAACTTTAACCTCGGTTGGAGATAAGATCTCCTCCTAAGTTTTAAGATCTACATCAACAGAAGAGAATATCTCCTTCAATCTTGGCTGGAGATAAGATCTTCTACAAGCTTCAACCGTAACATCAACAAAAGACAAGGTCTCACTGGACTCGGCTGGAGACGAGATCCCTCCGAGCCTCAACTTCAACATCAACCTTGGCTGAAGATAAGATCTTCCCTGAGCTTCAACTTGAACTGGCGTAGAGTCCTGGAGAGGACTTCGGCGGTCATCTTTTTTGTACTCCCGTCCTTCAAATTTTGAACTTGAGAGTGGGGGGGACTATTGTTGGGGATAAACTCCACTCCTATCGAAGTCCAATCTGATGCTTAGTCCAATGCAATCGATGATCATTAAAGAGCTTCAGCGGCCAAATCTTAGCCAAACTTCTTCAGTCGGTCGAACTTTCCAGCGGTCGAGTCTTAGCTGAGTCTCTTCATCCGACCAAATATTTCAGTGGTCGAGTCTCAATCGAACTCTCCCAACGATCGAGCTTCAGTTAAGCTTCAAAGTCTATGTCAATAGAAGATAAAATCTCCTTCAACCTCGACTGTTGGAGATAAGATCTCCCCCGAGCTTCATCTTTGATCTTGATTATCGGAGATAAGATCTCCTCCAAGCTTCATCTTTGACCTCGATCATTGGAGATAAGATCTCCCTCGAGCTCCAGAGTCTACGATGGCAGGAGATAAGATCTCCTTCAATCTCGGCTGTTGGAGATAAGATCTCTCCTGAGCTCCATCCTTGACCTCGGCTGTTGGAGATAAGATCTCCCTCGAGCTCCAAAGTCTACGTTGATAGGAGATAAGATCTTCTTCAACCTCGATCATTGGAGATAAGATCATTTCCGAGCTTCTACGTCAATCGAAGATAAGATCTCCTTCAACCTCGATCGTTGGAGATAAGATCTCTCCCGAGCTCCATTTTCGATCTCGACCGCTGGAGATAAGATCTCTCCCGAGCTTCTATATCAATAGAAGATAAGATCTTCCTCAACCTCGATCGCTGGAAATAAGATCTTTTCGAACTTCAAAGTTTACGTCAATAGAAAATAAGATCTCCTTCAACCTCGACTGTTGGAGATAAGATCTCCTTCGAGCTCCATCTTTGACCTCGGCTATCGAAGATAAGATCTCTCTCGAGCTCCATCTTTGACCTCGGCCGCTGAAGATAAGATCTCCTCCGAGCTCCACCTTTGACCTCGGCTGCTGGAGATAAGATCTCCCCTGAGCTTCAGAGTCTACGTCGGTAGGAGATAAGATTTTTTTCAACCTCGGCTGCTGGAGATAAGATCTCCTTTAAGCTCCAACTTTTGACCTCGATCGCTGAAGATAAGATCTTCCCCGAGCTCCACCTTCAACCTTGGCTACTGAAGATAAGATCTCTCCCGAGCTTCACTTTCGACCTCGACTGCTAGAGATAAGATCTCCCTCGAGCTCCACTTTCAACCTCGACCGCTGAAGATAAGAACTCCTCCGAGCTCCACTTTCGACCTTGGTCGCTGGAGATAAAATCTCTTCCAAGCTTCTACGTCAATAGGAGATAAGATCTCCCTCAACCACGACTGCTGAAGATAAGATCTCCTCCGAGCTTCAAAGTCTACGTCAATAGGAGATAAGATCTTCCTTCAACCTCAGTTACTGGAGATAAGATCTCCTCCGAGCTTCAAAGTCTACGTCAATAGGAGATAAGATCTTCTTCAACCTCGACAAGAGATAAGATCTCTTCCGAGCTTCAAAATCTATGTCAATAGGAGATAAGATCTCCCTCAACCTCGACTGCTGAAGATAAGATCTCCTCCGAGCCTCGATTTTAACTTCAACCTCGGCTAGAGACGAGATCTCCTTCGAGCCTCGATTTTAACTTCAACCTCAGTTGGAGATAGGATCTTCCCCGAGCTTCAATGTCTTCGTCAATAGGAGATGAGATCTCTTTCAACCTCGGTTGAAGATAAGATCTCCCTCGAGCCTCGATTTCAACTTCAACCTCGGTTGAAGACAAGATCTCCTTCGAGCCTCGATTTCAACTTCAACTTCAACTTCGACTGGAGATAGGATCTCCTCGAGCTCCAACATCTTCGTCAAGAGAAGATGAGATCTCCTTCAACCTCGGTTGGAGATAAGATCTCCCTCGAGCCTCGATTTCAACTTCAATCTCGGCTGGAGATGAGATCTCCTTCGAGCCTTGATTTCAACTTCTACCTCGATTGGAGAAAGGATCTCCCCCGAGCTTCAACGTCTTCGTCAATAGAAGATGAGATCTCCCTCAACCTCAGTTGGAGACGAGATCTCCTCCGAGCCTTGACTTCAACTTTAACCTCGACTGGAGATAAGATTTCTCCCTAAGTTTTAAAGTCTACATCAAGAGGAGAGAAGATCTTCTTCAACCTCGGTTGGAGATAAAATCTTCCACAAGCTTCAACCGCAACGCCAATAAAAGATAAGGTCTCACTAAACCTCGGTTGGAGATGAGATCCCTCCGAGCCTCAACTTTAACGTCAATCTTGGCTGGAGATAAGATCTCCTCCGAGCTTTAACCTGAATTGGCGCAGAGTCCTGAAGAGAACTTTGGCAGTCGCATTTTTTGTACTTCCATCCTTCGAGTTTCGAACTCGAAAATGGGGAGACTATTATTGGGGATAAACTCCACTCCTACCGAAGTCCAGTCTGATGCTTAGCCCAATAAAATTGATGATCACGGAAGAGCTTCAGTAGTCAAACTTTAGCCGAACTCCTTCAATCAGTCGAACTTTCCAGCGGTCGAGTCTCTTCATCCAGCCGAACTTCTCAGCGGCCGAGCCTCAGTCGAACTCCCCCAATGGCCGAATTTCTGTCGAACTCTTTGAGAGTCGATCTTCTTTCGGATTGCTCCTACAGTCGGACTCCTACGAGAGTCGAACTCCTTCCACGTTCCTCCAGTCGGACGTCTACGGGAGTCGAACTCCTTCCGAACTTTTTCTTCGATCGAACTCCTCCAGGAGTCAAACTTCTTTCAAACTTCTTCCTCAGTCGGATTCCTCCAACGAATTACTTTCGGATAATCCTCTCCAAACATATTTTCTTCAGGAGTCCGAACTCCTCTGAAATTAATATATACCGAAGTCCACCAACCAATGCCTGCTTTCTCAGAGTTATGATTATTAAATCTTGATGAACGGTCACCATCAGTTTGCCATAGACCATGCTGCAGACGGTGCCCCCCTCCGTGACTGACTCCGTCAGACCTCGAGCGGCCCACTACCGAATGATATGGCTGTCACCATCAGTCTGATGACACCTTTCTTTTCGTACTGAACTCCATCAGGCCTCGAGCGGCCTGCTGCAGACAGCTGCAGCTGTCACCATCAATCAAGCTCTACCTATAAAAAGGAATCCTTCAGATATATTTTCTATAAGCTCTAAGCTCTCTTCTTCTTTCCAAAACTCTGTCGAGCTCTCGTCTGAGCACTCTATTTCTATTGGTCAGAAGAGCTGACTTGATCATTGGAGGATCTCGTCGGAGCCACCACTACCGACTTTGAATGAAACTTTATTTTATAGGTCATCGATGGCGACCTCGTCCGCCTCCACTTCAACTCATCTCGACGTCGATCAGATTCTACATCAACACTTTGTGTATTATGAAATATAAGAGAAGTTAAAACATTCAGCAATCAACACCATTGTGGTATGTGCAACCAAAATTGCTATCTTATATTGTGAAGTTCAAAAAAAAAATTGAAAGAAAAAAGATTAAGCTATTCTACCATTTTATTGAAGCAATTTATTAATAGATTAAGTTGTATAAATAGATCAAGAAGAGAAAAGATAGAGCATTTATAATGCATTATTTTTTCATGAAATATCAATAATGTGTTTACGAAAAAAAAAGATTTATTCTACATGTTTGAAAGATCATTAAGCTAAAAAGAGATAGAATATGTGGTTAAGTATTTTTTATTTCTTCTTATTCCAAACATAGTATAGTTTTAGAATATATTTAGAAGTGGATCAAGAGGGGACAAAATATTCATCCACCCATTCCACCTAACTGCAAAAATTTAGCCGACTAATCCTTGCTTGACCTAACTTATTCAAAATAGATTCAGATATGATTATTATTAGATTATAAAAATATTATTTTTAAAATATATACTTTAATATTTAACATAGATATAAATTTATCGATTATTTTAATATTAAATAATATTATTGTTATTATACTATACCACAAAGAATATGATAAGAATATATTTGGCATTTAATCATACTAGACTCACATCTTTCTAGCACAATATTATCCAATTAATAAAAAAATTACCTTACAACGTTGTTTCACTTTTCAGCCGAGCAACATTCAAACATAACTATAGGAATTATAGACTTGAACCAAATAAAATCAAGGTTATTCTATTTAGTCCTTGGACTAATAAGAATAAAAAGGCTGGAAACAAATTATTTTTATGTTCTAAATAAAGGCATTACAACTGCTAAACAAATAACATGAGAAAAAGATATAACAATCATGTTTTTTTATTTTTATTTTTATTTTTTTTTATTTTCATTTTTCTTTATTATAATAGACCATTATAACATAGACAATGATCATTATTTTCACTTGTAGTTTTAAAATTTTTCTTAAGATCTCCACCAAAAATGATCTTTGCCATCCAAAGATATATTAATTTATGTAATAAAAATAAAAATTTTTGTTATTGCCCATTATTTTTTATTATAACAATTATTATTTCAAAAATTATGTTGATATTAAAAATTGAGAAAAATAATGGTCATTATAACTGCTGTATGGCCAATAATAATTTTGATATTCTGAATAATATTCTAATTTTTATATTTTGAAAAAAATGAGGAAGCCTAAGAAAATTTTTTAAAAATCATCAATTCCCCTTAATCTCAAATTTTCAAGGATAGAAGATTCAATCTCACTTAGTAGTGTTTTGAAAAACTTAAATCGAAACAAAGTTACTCGATTAACGCAACCCTATCTCCTCCTTTCCCTCACTAATCTCGGCCTCCAAGATAGACCTGGTACGAAATATCTGTGGATTTACTCTAGTTTTTTAAAATTTTAATTACGATTCCTATATTTTAGAAGGATAATTTTTGGACATCAACATGTCACAATCTTCAATCAACATTTGCACGTGCACTGCACCTGTCATAGTCTCGCAAGTGATAGATGCTCGGAAAGTTATCATGTCCCATGGAAAAATTAGAGGTGAAGACGGAAGCAAGCGCGTGAAGTCCAGATCCGCTCCACCGCAGTCCACAGCCATTGCTTCCCATTTCTCACTCTCCCACCTCTCTCTAGTCTGTCCCCTTCCACCTTCCTTTTCTTCCTTCCCCCCATAATGCGGCGACTTCTCCTCCCTATTCTGCACCCCTTTTATTTATTTATTTCCCCTTCAGGGAAGCGTGATGTGATAATAATTATAAAAAAAAAAGAATATTTCGTGACCGTCCATGGATCCAGATTGGAAATCCACTGATCAAATGGTCCACTACTCTATTAGTATTATTATTAAGTACTATAAATTAGCTGTAAATTAAATAACGGGGTACAGCGTATGAAAGAGCTGCGCTAAATCCAGCATCGGATTCGTCGAGCTTTTACGCTTTCTTACTTCTTTCTGCACTCTAATTAATATAGTTTACTTTGATAAATTAGTGGGGTTATACAGCAAAGCACGCAACGCGGAGAAAGGAGCAGAGATTCGCAAATCGTACGGTGGAGATTTGTCCAGCAATATTTAGCAATAAATAAACCATCTTTAATTCCACGGTGAGGATTTGGAGCCAGTCAAACGGATGGCTGATAACGGAATTTATTATTCTGGTGGATCTCTAGGCTGTTCCCTTCAAGAACGGGGCACGGATTCCTGCTTAATTACAGGAGGGTGGAGATTTATGCCGAGCAATCTCGTGCGTCCGTTTGGAGATTTATGTCTTGAGATTTCTTAAAGTTAGGTGGGGGGTCACCATCGTTCCAATAGCTGGGGTGTCTTCATTGGGACCTTTAGAATTATGTTTGAGAGTCTAGACTTGAATCGAATTAATTTGGACCGTCGAATCCGGTCAACAAGTTTGGCAACCAAAATTCTTCTATCATGATTGATTTAATAATACACGTAACATCTTCTATTATTTTAAAAGCGAGGACAAGAGCAAGCATGGTCAAGATCATGGTGGGGGTGGGGGGGGGGGTTCGAAAATCTAACCTAGATCATGGATATCCAATATCAATAACTTTACCAACTCAATCAGTTGATATCTTTGGAAAAAAAACCATATCAATCTCTATGAAATTTGAGAAATTTTTATAGGAATGCCGGAAGGACATATTGAATAACTATATTGGCATGGTTTGCTGATAAAAAAGAACAAGATTATGGTCTCATTTAAATATCCTACCCACTTTGGACCCTACATTGCTAGTGTTAGATTTTTCTTTTTTTTTAATCTCCCATTACACTTTAAATTTATCATTTTGTAGAGCATCAGTTGACAAGTTGTTCCATATTTTGGACACAATTGAGGCAAGTCCAACGGCTGCATGAAATGTCTTCCTCATGATTACATTAGAAGACAATATTGGCAATGTTGTGATAAAAATGATGACAAAAAATGTACTTATTTGGTCAATTATGGAAGGATGGGATAGAAAATATTGGAACCATGTTTGCAACAAGGGCCAGCTAGCAATTGCTTAAGTCATTGTCTACATGTTCAAGGGAAAGTTAAATGACATAAGATAGTGTTGATTGAAATTTATAGGATTTTTATCATCAAAAAAAAGGGGGAAATTTATATAATTTTTGAGTGGCATAAAATACAAGAGTAAAAAGGTAAAGTTAATCACTTCATTAACTAATTATGTATCAAAATTTAATACACTATCTCTTAATATTGTTTATTTAATTTTGCAACATATCAATAAAAATGTAAACATTTTGTCGAGTGAACTAGGTGATGCCTTGATTCTTTTGAAGGTAGTTCTTAATTCAAGTCTTCGTCGGTGTTAGCGCAAATTGAAGTATATAGGTTGAGTTATCTACTTAGAGTGCCTCTTTCCTTCCTCTCTTAAGAATAATATATATTTTCTCACATCTCATCCAGTATATTTGTGTGCATGCACATGCATGCAGCTAACGTTTATTTTTTTTTTTCTAAAAATTTATATCTTTTTTATTTTTTTCTATATGTTACCATGAATTATTTTGATATAACATAACAATCGCTATAATCAAAGTAAGGCTATCATCCTAGGGATCAATACTAATTTAAGTCCCTGAAAAGCTGATTCTTGAGATGTAAGTTTGATTGAAGCAGTCATGCAAATCAAACAGGCAGGCAGTGCCAGCAAAATGGATCATTCAATAGCCAAGAAATGGATATTTTCTATTATAGTAATACAAGTACTAATAATACAAGTGCTAATCATATGGCATGGGCTAAAGCTCAAGGAAGCCACTTTAATGGAACTTTGATAGGTGTAAAGCAAAGTGCTCAGCAGATCCCATTCTTTAGGTTCTGAGTAGACTAACAATCCGATCGAAGCTTTGATTACCATATAATTATCATTTTTTGGCAGCTCTTATGCTGTGATGCAAGTTCGAGGCTGGAAAAAGCTAGCCTAAAACAAGTCAACAAGAGAAAAGAAGTGTGCTTCTATGACCACCTCTTTTTAATTTATTTTTCTTCTGGAGGTGGCCAGTGTGGCGGAGATCGCAGGGGAGATGGCACTCACCATCCTTGCATTCCTTTGAGTTTTATTTTATAAACCAAAATGATCACACAGACACCACTCGATGCCCACTCAGAGCTTCTGCAAAAGTTCGACCCATGTGAGCTTCACTCATAATTTGGTGGCCTTGTCTTTCTTGTGTGTTTGGGTGTAGAAGCATTTTCTACTCCCTTTTCTTTCTTCTTTGCATGCTATAATTAAGGAAAAGAATGATGGGGATTCAATGTACACTCATCGAAAGTTTTAGTTGGACCGGTTCCATGGCTAGGTTGATATATAGACCAGTCTGACCGTGAAGGAAGATAAAAAAATTAACACATTTATACGTGTTGCTTCGTGATTGGACTGGTCCATTGGCTCAGCGCTCTGGATCTGGATCTAGTCCAACCAATGCTTGCGTGCATGGTACGTGCCAATGCAGGTTACGAAGGCTATTAGCTAAAGAGGAGTTGGACCCCACGGGACCTAAACTAAGGTATATGGATTGTGGGAGTGCTGGTACACCAATATCGACTGTGCTGTGTTTTGGATAGATGCAAGCGATGCCATGTCAATCACTATCATTCACCTACTTATGTGGAGGTGGCAGTTGCAGTCAAAGTATTGCACCCAAATGCTTCTACCATGAAGATAGCGTTATCCACATAAATAACAACATATGCAGCTTGGTTTAATCAAGTTTAGCTTGACTCTGAATGGCTCATATTGACTTTAGATGAAGTTTACGTAGGTGAAATTTAATTTTGATATTTAACAGAACTTAGTGAAGTTATAAGTATAACAGGATAGATTGCATGTTCCAATCCCGAACTTGTTAGGTTGGTTAAATTAAAGCATGCCTTGAGAAGCATGAGACATGTCGATGATACATGGCGAGTTTCAGTCATGCATGCAAATTGTGTTGACGAGAGTTTTTATATTTGAACAGGCTCATAAATTCTCTTTCAAAAGTGGATGCATGCTAAACGACTGAAATCCTTCCAATATTTTAGCAAAACCTAAAAAGAAACTGAACAAAATACTGTTACTAAAATTCTCAACTGAACCCTTAAGAATTCAGGCATTAAGACATTATTATTATTTTTTTTTCCCCAAAAAATGTCTACATATACACCTCATTAAAAGGTAACTACTAAATGAAATAGATAGTCGTTTATCACCGTACAGTGGTCAGTATTAGTTGTAGGCCTACTTGTATTCCGTACTCTTCTTCCAGCCCTCTTCCTTGATTCCGCTTTCTGCCATCCATGTTATCATCACGAATGGCAACTGAAGTGGAACTCACCAGCTGCTAATGTTGGCAGACACTTCAAGTTGAAAAAAAAATATTTTTTTAAACTCAAAATAAAAGAGAGAGAGAGAGAATTTCCTGTTCTAGAGAAGTAGCTTTTCATGATGGTGTTGGTGCATCACATTGCCCAGCTAGCTAATTACCGCAATTACAAACAAGGACAAAGAAGTGATTTAAGCTAACAATCAAGTCAACCAGCTAATTGCTCCCAAATTTCATCTTTTTCCCATGCTAACCTCAAAGAATAGGCTAACCATACCGCCTTCTTAATTTAAATTGACCGACATTTATTAATTAGGAAGCTACCAGGGGCCGACTCCAACCCTTGTAGTTTCTCATGACTTTACTAATAAAAACTAATCCACTTGTGCGGTGCGAATCCTAGTCCAAGAATTATTTCTTTTAGCATCTTCAACGGTTTCTTGTACGGGTCTCAAGGTAAACTTTTCCATTTTTTTTGTTTGGTAAGAAAAGTAAACTTATTTCTTTAGTGAAGATTTTGGATGGTCATGGTTGATGCTTCGGCTCCACCGTTCACGTGGGTGCCTTACAACATAAATTCAAAATCCTGGAGTTTCTTTGGCCATCATCCTTGTCTAATCCCAGTTTGGGAGACCGCCTTGGCTTTTTACCTCGTAGCATCATTGCTCCTCCAATGACTTTATCAAATAGCCTCTATAACCTACATGACATGACATTAATAAATGTATGTACGCATATTATAGCATGATAGCCATTGATACAAAATCTGATTAATATCAGATTGAACTGAAGATGAAAAAAAGGTCATCGTCGGTGACCTACAAAATAAAATCTCATCCAGAATCGATGGTGGTGGCTCCGACAGGACCCTCCGATGATCAAATCAGCTTTTCTGATCAACAGAAATGGAGTGTTCAGAAAAAAAATTGACAGAATTTCGAAAAGAAGAAGAGAGCTTAGAAAAAATGTATCTGAGGATCCTTTTTTATAGATGGAGCCTGTAGCAGACTGATAGTGACAGTCATAATCGTCTGATAGTGGATCGCTCGAAACCGCATAAAATTTGATACAGAAAGAGAGGTATCGTCAGACTGATAGTGACAACCATAACCATCCAGTAGTGGACCGCTCGGAATCACATGAATTTTTCTACGAAGAAAGGAGTGTCGTTAGACTAATAGTGATCATTCATCGAAATTTAATAGCCGTAGTTCGAAAAAAGTAGACGTTGGTTGATGAAGAACTTTAACATATATCAATTCTAAAAGAGGTTGGACTCCTGAAAGAAATACGTCTAGAGAGAATCATCTGGAAGAAATACTACTTGAAATCTGAAAGTAATCCGTTGGAGGAATCCAGATAAAGTTTGATTGAAGGAGAAGACTGGAAGGAGTTCAACTGATAGAGAAGTCCGACCGAATGAGAAGGCTGGGAAGAGTTCGACTGATGGAGAAGTCCAGAAGGAGTCCAACTGATGAAAATGTTTGGATAGAGTTCGGCCGCTATAGGAGTTCGAAAGAGATTCGGCCGCTGGAGGAGTTCGGCTGTTTGAAGGAGTTCGACTGGGGTTCCACAGTTGAAGGAAGTATTTTCGATCGAAGCTCTTCCGTGATTACTAATTGTATTAGGCTAAGCATCAGACTGGACTTCGATGGAAGCGAAATTTATCCCCAACAATAGTCTTCCTACTCTCGAGTTCAAAATTCGAAAGAAAGGAGTACAAAAGACTACCGAAGTCCTTTTTCGAGCTCTACATCCATTGAGATTGAAACTTGAAGGAGATCTTATCTCCTACCGGGGTTGAAGGAGATCTTATTTCCTATTGAGGTTGACGTTGAAGCTCGGGAGAAATCTTATCTCCAGCCGAGGTTGAAGGAGATCTTATCTCCTGTTGAGGTTGACGTTAAAGTTTGGAGAAGATCTTATCTCCTGTTGAGGTTGGCGTTGAAGCTCGGAGAAGATTTTATCTCCAACCGAGATTGAAGGAGATCTTATCTTCTGTTGACGTTGCATTGAAGCTCGAAAGAGATCTTATCTCCAGTCGAGATTAAAGAAGATCTTATCTCCTGTTGGAGGGTTGGAGCTCGGGGGAGATCTTATATCCAACCGAGGTTGAAGAAGATCTTATCTCCGGTTGAAGTTGACGTTGAAGCTTGGAAGAGATCTTATCTCTAGCTGAGGTAGAAGGAGATCTTATCTTCTGTTGAGATTGACGTTGAAGCTTAGGAGAGATCTTATCTCCTGTTGAGGTTGGCGTTGAAACTCGGAGGAGATCTTATCTCCAGCCGAGGTTGAAGAAGATCTTATCTTCTACTGAAGGATTGGAGCTCGGGGAAGATCTTATCTTCAGTCGAGATTGAAGGAGATCTTATCTCCTGTTGAGATTGATGTTGAAGCTCGGTAGAGATCCTATCTCCAGCCGAGGTTGAAGGAGATCTTATCTCCTGTTGAAGAGTTGGAGCTCGGGGGAGATCTTATCTCCAGTCGAGATTGAAGGAGATCTTATCTCCTATTGAAGGGTTAAAGCTCGGGAAGATCTTATCTCCAACCGAGGTTGAAGAAAATCTTATCTCCTATTGAAGGATTGGAGCTCGGGGGAGATTTTATCTCAAGCTGAGGTTGAAGAAGATCTTATCTCTGTTGAGGTTGACATTGAAGCTTAGGATAGATCTTATCTCCAACCGAGGTTAAAGAAGATCTTATCTCCTATTGAGGTTGGCATTGAAGCTCGGGGGAGATCTTATCTCCAGTCGAGATTGAAGGAGATCTTATCTCCTGTTGATGTTGCATTGAAGTTCGAAAGAGATCTTATCTCCAGCCGAGGTTGAAGGAGATCTTATCTCTTATTGAAGGATTGGAGCTCAGGAGAGATCTTATCTCCAGCTGAGGTTGAAGAAGATCTTATCTCCTGTTAAGGTTGATGTTGAAGCTTGGGAGAGATCTTATCTTCAACCGAGGTTGAAGAAGATCTTATCTTCTGTTGATGCTGACGTTGAAGCTCAGGAGAGATCTTATCTTCAGTCGAGTCGGGGCCTCTCTTTTAACCTTTTCTAAAATGAACGAGACCTTCGACTTTGCTCACGTTAGGATGAGGTTCTCCTCCTATTCCTAATGGACTATAGGGACACATAAGGGCCATTGTCAGGGCTTCTCTCCTCATCTCGTCTAAAACAAACGAGACCTTCAACTTGCTCATGTTAGGATGAGGTTCTCCTCCTGTTTCTAATATGGCCACTATTGATTGCTTCTTCTCTATCATCACATAGTTTTTGCACAAAAAAATCATAATATTGAAATGGAGGAGTTTTATTGAAGAGAAATTACTCGTAGTACATCATCAGATTTTCTGAATTCTAAGATCGTGGAAGCGTTGTTCCACCAAATTTCTTCAGACGATAAGTTTCGAATCGAACGACCTTCTCTATTTCATATGGACTTTCCCTATTTGGGGCAAGCCTCCCTGGCTTCGAGACTGAGAGATGGCGGCTCGTCAAAGTACTAAGCCCCCCGAGAGATAGTGTTGATGATGTTGGAAGGCGGCCGATCTTCTTATTGTTCCTTCCTCATTGATGGTTCTAGCTGTGGTAGTGCCCTTGGCTGATCTTCTTTTGCTTCAGACCGACATTTGAGAAATCGACCTAGCCGGCCTCTCCTGATGAGCTCATCGATCTCATCTTGGAGCTGAATGCATTCTTCAGTATCGTGGCCGTGATCATGATGATACAAATAGTACTTGCTTCGATTGCGCTTGTTTGGAAGAGATTGTAATTCTTCTGATCTTGGTAGTTGATTCTTAATTTTCATCAGAACTTGAGTTTTAGGAGCATTAAGGGAGTATAGTTGTGAAACCTTCTGAGGGAAGAACTTTCTCGCACCCTTCTATCGGAACTTCTTTGATGACGAGCTCGAGGAGTTCAGGCTCGCTTGCGCTTGGAGGGAGTCCATGAGCACGATCGAACTTCATTCAGTCCTCCATCAGTAGTGGGTCTATTGGACTCACCCACTCGTCGTTCTTCTGCGGCTTCCTCATCCTTCAACCTGAAGGCTTCTTCTGCTCGAGCATATCCTTCAGTCCGAGCTAGCAGATTGGCAAAGTTCCTGGGGTACTTTTTCTTCAGGAAGAATAAAAAATCATTCTTCTGAAGGCTGTCCTTGAGTGCGGCCATTGCAATAGACTGGTTCAAGTTTCAGACCTTCAATGCAACAGTATTAAATCGGATGACATAAGCCTGGATTAATTCTCCCTCTTGCTTGATATTCATCAAGAAATTCGAACCTCGACGGGGGCACCGACTGCTAACAAAATGAGCCACAAACTAATACTCATCTGATCAAAGAAGAAGATCGTACCTGACTTTAACGTCGAGTATCAGTTTCTTACTACTTCCTTTAAGATAGATGGAAAAGCTCAGCATAAGATAGCATCTGGTGCATCATGGAGCAGCATCATGATCCGAAAGGCCTCTAGGTGATCGATCGAATCAGAGATTCCATCGTAGCTTTCAAATTAGAGGAGCTTGAAGTTCGACGGAACGAGCTCTTATATAATTCGGAAAGAGAAAGGAGGATCGGTGTAGACGTCGTCATGGCGAGCCGGGATGATGTGGGGGAGTTTCTTAATCCATCGATCCATCTTTCGTATTTTTTGATCGAGGATGTCGTCTCAATCGCAGATCTTAGAAGGCTTCCGACTGTAGATGGAGAATATCTCTTCGGAGAAGAATCACGATCCGAATAAGAATCATGTACTCTCTATTTTTTTTTCAGGGGCGATGGGTATGCTAGCCTAAGTGCTCTTTCTTGGAATCGGTTTCTGACATTCTGATGGCGGATTTTCTGATGGAATCGCCATCGGAGGCTACCGCATGGCCTGCACCATCTCAGTGAGGCTCTGAATCTGTTGCATCAGCAGGTTAAACTGCTCTGAATCTACCATGACCGTCGGTGGAGGAGGAGATTGAAGCACCGATGTTGGAGCAGGAATGGATGGATTTGGCTCGGATTTAATGGCAGAAGCGATAGATCTCCGGATAGTCGACTTCTTTGAAGGCATTTCTTAGGATTGAGGAAGAGGATGGAGATGGATCTTGGAGAAGAAGATCCACAGGATCGGCTGAGCACTCTTTTAAGAACAAGAGTACCTCAGGAATAGAGGGCCCTTCCTCTAGTACCAATTTTATTAGTGCAGAATCTGATTGACGCCGGATCGAGCTGGAGCTGAGGAAGAGGTCATCATCGATGACCTACAAAATAAAGTTTCATTTGAAGTCGGTGGTGGTGGCTCCGATAAGACCCTCCGACGATCAAGTCAGCTCTTTTGGCCAACAGAAATGGAGTGCTCAGAAAAGAGTTCGGCAGAGTTTCGAAAAGAAGAAGAAAGCTTAGAAAAAATGTAGGTATCTTTTTATAGATGGAGCCTGTAACAGACTGATAGTAATAGCTATAATCGTCCAATAGTGGAATGCTCGGAGTCGCATGAGATTTGGTATAGAGAGAGAGGTATCGTCGGACTGATAGTGAAAGCCATAACCATCCGGTAGCGGGCCGCATGGGGTTTACTACGGAGAGAGGGATATTGTCAGACTGATAGTGACCATTCATGGAGATTTAATAGCCGTAGTTTGGAGGAAGCAGGCATTGGTTAGTGAAAAACTTTGACATATATCAATTTCAGAGGAGTTCGAATTTCTGAAGGGAATACGTCTAGAGGGGATCATCTGGGAGGAATACTACTTGAAATTTGGAAGTAATCCGTTGGAGGAATCCAGATGAAGTTTGGCTGAAGAAGAAGTCCAGAAGAAGTTCGACTGAAGGAGAAGTCTGAGAAGAGTTTGACTGATGGAGAAGTTCAGAAGGAGTCCAGCTGATGGAGAGATCCGAATGGAGTTCGACCGCTGTAAGAGTTCGAAAAAGGTTCGACAGCTGGAGAAGTTCAGCTATTTGAAGGAGTTCGGCTGGGGTTCGGCCGCTGGAGGAAGTATTTTCGATCGAAGCTCTTCCATGATTACCAGTTGTATTAGGCTAAGCATCAGATCGAACTTCGATGGGAATGGGGTTTATCTCCAATAGTAGCATTATTTAATGTTGATTAAAGAAGATTTGGACTGTATCTTTCATAAAAGAATGATTGTTCTTTTCTTTTATGATATCAACCGTTGGATCATATCTCGTACAAATCTTATTGATTTGACAGCGGCTACGATTCAATCCAACAATACATATCATTAAAAAAAAGACACGAAAATACAACCAAAATCCAATTAAAGGTACGGTGTTCTACACAAAATACTGGAGAACATTTGATGAGTTAGGATTTTGACATTCCATGCAAGCGGGCAGTCTTCTGCAGCTTGGCATGTCAAATAGTGCTACAACAATTCTAAACTGGCAGCAGAAGCAGGGGTTAATTAGTAAACTATATATATATATATATATATATATGACTTCCAATGCCAGCCACTTGGATTGAGGGGTTAAGATTCTTGGCTTCTTGCTCCTTACCGGTGCAAGGAGTTGGATATTGAGACTCCCTGGTCTATTGTAGGCCAAGATTGCCAAATCTAAATAGCTTTATAAGCCTGGATGTCACATTCTACCTGCAAACACCCTAAATAACACCAAACTAATAAAAACTTCTAGCACATGTCAACAAGATTAAACATATAGCGTTGTCGAAATTGAGGGAGACATCAGTAGCTTTGCTCCCGGTCTTGGTGGTAGACCAATAAAAGTTGAGACAAACTTATAGACTAAGCCTACTTGAAAACTAAAGGTAAAGAAACATGATTACTTTAATACATTAATCATGATAATTGGAAGGGTTTTAGGTGTTGCCGACATCAATAGATGTGACCTGGGTTCATTGAGGTTAGCCAGTTAGGAGGTGATTAGGGTTTGACCTTGGCCCGTTAATGACAAAAAGTGTGCTAAGAGTTGATTGATAGCTGATTATTGCCGCCCTGGTGGAGTTGGTCTCCATGTGGGTTAGGGACCACCGACACCGAGTGCACACCTTTAAAAAGTGCCTTCCGAGGCATTTTTTTCTGTCCTTTGCACGTGAGCGGTTCTTTTATTTCCGTTCCCTCCCTTTAATCCTCTTACCTGCAGAATTCCATTTCCGAGGGTAGTCCTCATATATACTTGGAGCCTTGAGACAGGGTAAAAGCATTCTAATCCCACCAGTCAATTCTCTTCTCACTATTCCTCCTATTTTTCATTCCAACTTCACGTAAGCCTTTTGGTTTGAAAGGGGTGGAAGGATGTGATTGCCATTCTGAAAGGTAAAAGCATTCTATCCCTTCTATTATTCCAACTTCATGCAATCTTTTTGTTTGGAGGGGAGCGGGGGTGGGAAGATGTGATTAATTGCCATCCTGAAATCTTTTCTTCCTAAAGAAATGGACCCCTCCCCAAAAAAAAATCCAAAAAAGAAAAAGAAATCAATGGTAGAAATTAAAGACAAAAATAAAACAAGAAAAAAGAATTGGAAGGTTCCCTTTGGGTGGAAGGGACCTAGGAACTACCAGGTAAATTAAATATGTAGATAGAAGTCCACGGGTTCATGTGAATGGTTTGTTCGTTAGTCTCTCACCATGTTACCTCTTGGAGCCCCGAGTGGAGGCTATTTCCCCACCTTGCTCATCTTTTCTTCATGGATTGCGATGGGTCACTCAACCTACGTACCGAAGGAATTTTTTGTCAAAAGACACCTACCAACGGCACAGATCAGGTGTGTACATTGCAGTGTAGGGACTACACCTTATCAATCTCTCTTCAACAGCTGGTAGAATCCATTATATAGTCATGCACTCTTTGTTTCATGAGAAAGAAGTGGGTTCATCATGGTCCGAGAGGGACCACTCCTCTGCCAGTGCTTGTTGTCGACAGAAGATGAGTGCAAACCCAGCCTCTTATTGAAGCCGGGATTAATGACTTACTGTTAAGGATGCGTGGCTCTGGTTTCTATGGAACTTGATGCTAGTTTCTTGAATAAGCTTGAGTCTATTTGAAGACTGGAACAAGTCCCATGAGGGAGGCTGCCGTGTCCAATGTATCATCCGAGTACTTAAACCTATGTCACCCTGCAACACTACAGCTAAACATGGTTCAACTAGGTTTTTCTTTCTGAAATGCCACAGAGGGGCTAGCTAGGGTTACAACAATGGGACAAATAAAATTCTCACGGTTAAAAGGCTATGAGGTGAAGCAGAGAAACGACTCTTATAATATTATAGCAACTGTTCTTTCAATCAGTGACGTAGGATTATAATTTTGCAAATTAATATTCTTTCTTTTTTCATTTTGTAAATAGGATTCAGATTTCTTGATTCGCAACCCTCTCCTCAACACTTGTTCTACTGGGAGATTATTTTGGATGTGAATGCTGGTATATATGGCCATTGTATTTTTTTTTTAGAAAAATAACATTATTTTTAAGACATTTATTATTACATTTTGGAGAGATATTTTTATATATATGTTAATATTAATTTAGTAGCTTTTCACATGTGTCATGGAGGACGCGGCTTACAAGATGGATAGCATGGATGCGCGATGATTGAGGGGAGAAGCATGCATGCATGTGAGCAAACCGCAAGCAGCTAAAGATGGACAGCGACGGAAGGGCGAAGGAGGACGAGAGGTTGCTTTCTAAATCCAGAGGTAGAATAATGAAGCTTCGCTAGCGGAGCCGAGAGGTGGGACGGGGTGCTTACGTGCTCCTCAAAGCAGCAGCACGTAGGTCAGAAGAAGAGACCCCCTTCCTTCCCCCCATCTCCTCAGTGCTCGTCTTTCTCCTTTAAATCTCTCCGGCTTTCCCGGTGGGGGAATTGAATTAATGGTGCCATTGGTGGTCCTCCTTGTGTCGCACAATTCTTGGGTCGGGTTTCTCCCTCATGTACAAGATCTAAAGAGTGGTGCTCTACAAATTACAATGTCTTCTCTCGACCATTTGTTTGGCGTGCTGCATGAAGCCTCCAGGAGCCCATGTGACTCCAATGCCATCCTGACGGGTTCACAGGCCACATTACATATGGGTCTAGGATGGGCCATCCAAGGTCTGGATGTGTCTAGGATCCAAGGTCTGGATGTTATTTGATAGAGCACGAGTAATTTTTTGTACACCATATACGGTATAGTAAAATTGACATAGAGCATATCATCCGATCATTTTAGACTACATAGCAAAAGTAATAATGAAAGAGTATTTAATGCTACTTAGCTTTACTTTTCCACCAAATTTTTGATGACAAAAATACAATTTTCTTCTATGGTGACTTCCTGTAAGTATATATATATATATATATATATATATGACACCATGAACTATATTTATGATTTTCTATAATATCTTGAATAATATTTTTAACTTTTTATCTTTTTATATAATATTTTATGGCTAATATGACTTTCTGTGAATATATTATGACTTCTTGAATAATATATATGACTTCCTATGAATATATATGATAATTTAAATAATATATATAATATACTGAATGATATATATAACTTTTTGATGCCTTATATATATATATATATATATATATATATATATATATATATATATATATATATATATATATATATATATATATATATATATATATGACTTCTTATAAATATATATGATATCCTAAATAATATATATAATTTTTTATAAATATATATAATTTTTTGTGAATATATATGATATCATGAGTATTATATATAACTTCTTATAAATATATATAATATTCTAAATATTATATATAACTTTTTTTTATTTTATATATGATTTTTTGTAAATATATATGATATGCTTAAGAATATATATAATTTTCTGTAAATATATATAATATCATGAATATTATATATAATTTTTTGATGTATTATATAACTTCTGTTAATATATATGATATGCTAAATAATATATTTAATTTTATGTATCTTTATATAATTTTTTATTATTTATTTAATTTTTTATTATTTTATTATATTTTTTTGTTTTTCTATCGATGGGAAAGATATTTTTGTTACTAAAAATTTAATAAAAAAAATTAAGTGATATTAAATATATTTTTTTATTATTTTTATTAAATGATTTAAGATAATTGAATGATGTACTTTATATTAATTTTATTATACCGTATATAATGTATAAAATATTATTTGATGGAGCACGTGTTGATCCCGGCCCAAGTCCAAGGCTAGCAAGCTCATCGGGAGTCTTTTTTTTTTTTGTCCATTAAATTTCTTCTTCACAGATCATTGAGGGATAGGGACGGTCAGATATTTATAACCGGTAGACGGGTTCGGACATGTGTGGTTAATTCTATTTATGAAGTATGAAGCAAGTGCAGCGTGATAACAAGATGAGATTTGGCTCCTGCTGGGCCTGGCTAGACTAGAGTCGGCGCACGATTAGGTAGTTAAGAAGACTGGTACGGCTGTTTAATCCCACATCGAAAACTTAATTAAATTTGCTTATCACTTATTGGAAAGCTAAAGGATGAGGTTTGTCTCTTCGGAGACATCCGATAAAATTGGAACGATACAGAGAAGATTAGCATGGCCCCTGCGCAAGGATGACACGCATAAATCGAGAAATGGTCCAAATTTTTTTTTCTAACCCACGTCCTTCTAATTTGTTTCGTTTTTTCCCCTTGATTTCTTCGTTTATCAGATTAAATCTGGCCTTCTTCCTCCCCTTTTTTTGGCCTCCACGTCCTTCTAATTCGTTTCGTTTTTTCCCCTCGATTTCTTCGTTTATCAGATTAAATCTGGCCATGGCGGGACCCTGGGCATGGTTTGGGATTTTGTCTTCGTCTTCCTTACCCTCTCACAAGGTAATCTCTGCCGCAGAGTTAACCCTAGTGGGACCAAGTGAAACCCTAGAAATCTTTTTTTTTGTTTTTTTTACTGCAGTTCTTTTTCTTTTTCCATTTTATTTTCGCCTGTTCGGAACAATACAGACCTCTTTTCTGGATTAGGCTTTGTCATGGTCTTGCTCTTCGTGATGTATTTATTGTAGCCGATAGTGTTTTCTTTAGATGAAAAAACGTTTTTTTTTTATTCAAAAAAAAAAATCCCTGATTTCAACGCTCACTGACGGTAAAAACTTTAAATAGATGAAAATTAACTATGCATGGGTAGATTGATAAGAGAGCAGAATACCTAAATTGCTGTACTGGATCTGTCTGAGTTTAGTCACATGTGGCAGAGAGAACAACACAAGCAAAATAAGTTACCACAATTATACTTCGAATCTTTCTTGTATGATGGCCTTATATCATATGACCATAATACGTACTTGACTTAGTTGGCATCTATCTGGGTTTTAAGCCTTTGTCCCAAAAGTATATTGAATTATTGCAGACATGATTCCCTTGCTTCCAGTACTACCGCATATGCCTGAACTGCTAATTTAATATATGCTTAAACACACTATCTGGCAAGAAGAAACTTTTCTGCAGAGTTGCCACTTCATATGTAGTTAGGTTAGCAAATTTCTTGTTTGACTTGTTGTACGTTATAGGAAGTGTTTTTATTCATATTGATGCATTTCTTCTGGATTTTGCAATATTATGTTTTAGTGGTTGATGGTCGAAAACTGTTTTCAGATGTTTTTGTTCCATTGTTTGAGCTATGGTGTAATGACATCTTATAAAGCAGTTGACTGAGAATTCTCTGTTTCTGCACTGATGATAAATTTAACTAAATGACTTTAATGGTGGAAAATAGTCTCTAGTATAGCAGCCACCAAGCAACCAAATTGGTGATAAGTATATATTACTGACCATTGTCACAAACTTAAGATGTGAGGGTTAGTTTAGCCAGCAAGAGTATCTGTAATTCAGCATAAATCTTAGGAGAAAGTCACGGAGTTGCTACAGAATCAAAAAAAAGAAAAAAGGGATTAAACATCATATCTGAAAAAGTAACCAAAAAAATAAACTTCAAAAAATGTAGGTGAAGTTCAAAATGTTTTTAAATAATTGCAGTTGAAGCAAGTTACATGATCGTCAATGATTGAAATGTATACCTTATTGTCATTTCCATTCAGAAGAAAACAATTTTTACAGAATGAGTTTATAATTTAAATCATACACAGAATTACCTGACTAAGGCACCAAATTGGGCTACAAAATCCACTATAACCATAACCAAGAGGCCCAATCACATGCTACTTCTTGGCTGACTGGATGGCTGGATGATTTATAAGATACTTCAGAAGTTGCAAGGCTAATTTTTAAAAGTTTTTTGTCATCTTAGGAAAATAATGTAGATGTAAATCAAATAATCTCAGTAATACCATGAATTTCTTTGACTCTCTCAGTATATGCAGGATATCATCTCTAGAACGGTGATCATCGCTAATGCATTATTTTCTCTTCTTAATGATTGTGTGTGCCGTTTCTGTTTGGTCACTTACAATTCGTTTCCTTTCTCACTCTTTGTGATCTATCATGAACTTGAAATTCATGTGCTGCATTATAAGTTCTGACCTTTGATGTTATCTTTCCTTCTTTATGTATTAGTCACAAAGAAAATATTCCTAGTGTATGATAACGCTCCATGAATACTATAATATTTCTTTCTTTGTGAATACTATAAAATTTCTTTCTGATTTTCCCTGTCAGGTTTTGTAGTCGATACTTAGATGTATAATACTTTCTTCCTGAAAAGGCAGGAAAAATAGGGGAGAATAAAAAGCCTAAAAATCAGAGGTTAAACACTTCCAATGCATGAGTTTTTGCTAATTGTGTTTGCACTCCTAAGAACCATCCTGGATTCTGAGATTTTGTAGAAGTCTGAATCTCAACAGAATCTCAAGCATAATATTACAAATCAGGGCTTGAGATTGATTCAGAGATTTCTGCCTCATCAATGATGGAAAAATCAAAACCAGCATGCGTGACATTTACTCTGCTGGCGATTCACTGTTATTTGGTCTCCAGACTAGGTAGCTTCAGCTTAAACATCAATGGGAATCAACAGAGCAGCAAACCTTATCAAACTTAAACCTTCATGTTGCAAATGATGAACTGGATTGGCTGCTTCCACATTCAAACTTCTCTGTTGGTTTCTCTAATTGTAATGAAGAAGAGCTGCTCTCGCATAATATAGTAATAAGGTCTTAACTTCATGATATGTTTTTAATTTACTGTAAAGCTTTGCTTTTGCTGTCTGAAGAAGAAAATCACTTTAGGCAACTTGTTTTTATCGTGGATCCTTATCTTGACTTGAGCCGGGTCGAAATTTCACTCGGCTTGAAATTATTTTTGAGCCTAGTTTTCCTAGTAGAAGCTTGGTTTGTTTAGCTTCGAATTGAGCTTAATTCCAGCTTTTCTTGAGCCAGGCTTAAACTGCTCGGTTCATTTTGACCCCCCTATATACAAGGAAAACTGACCTAGAATCCAGGAATACCGTCGTCCCCAGTATTTTTCCAGCATCATTTTTTGCTTTTTTTTTTTTTTATTGGGTAGCATTTCAGATTTTGCATGGTTATGCAATAAGCTTGCGTGCTACCATACCTATAATCACAAAAAAAATGGCAAAATAAATTGTAATATCTGGCTCATTTCTGCAGAGCGTAAGAACCATACTCTATTATGGCGAGCAAAGTAATCTGGAAACTAATTGCGCATCAAAGAAGTCCTTGAAGAATAATGCCGAATCTTGTGGAGAAAGAGTTGAAATTTAGAAAGCTGTGTGTGGATAAGTTTCAGGCAGCAAGATGGCGCTTTTTTCAAATATATACTCATTAGATTTATTATGTAATGAAAGATCAGAATACTTTTGAAGATCCTCCAGATCAGATCCAGATCTGATTTTTGGAGGCGTGATAGAGAAGAAGAGGATCTCCAGATCCAGCCCGAGTGGATACCGGTAGAGGCCAGGCACTTGCGTGGCTTGATCCAGAACCTTCCGCTGCAAACAGGATCATCAACAGGGTAATAGGATTACCCTATTCAGGTAAATTGAATGTGATTTAATTTATCCTTTTCATTTAATTTTTATTAAATAAATAAGAATCAGATCTGAAGCATCCCTGATCTGATACAGATCTAAGAGAAAAAATTTTTGAAATATATCTCTTGATCTGATCAGATCTGAACGAACCTGGTCAGAGAAATCAGGATTTCCCTTCAAGTGGTGGATTCTTCATGGCAACAGCGGCCTTCGGTCATTTGGTTATGGTTGATCCACAAGTGGTATTTTTGTACGAGGAATCAATGTACCATTTCTTACTGCATAATAGATCACTACAAATAAAGCTGCTTATGTTTCTTATGTGAATCTGAGTCATTCAGCATTGATGAGATAAAGCTTGTTGTCCATGTCCCAAGCGTGGTAGGCCTCACATCTAGTTCTTCAAAGCAATCTCTTCTGAAATTTTTTTGTTTCTTGCAGATGAACAAGAGAGCATATTCAAGGCAAGATTTCCCCTAAAAAATGGATTCTTGGTCCGCGATTGGTTCGAATTGAGTACTCGACAGCACAAAATGTTCTGTAAGTCATGATGAAACTCGATTTACCCATGTAATTAAGTGCTGTTCATTGGTGAATTTTTCGATACATGTTTTGCTATTATTTGAAAATTCTTTCTTTTTTCATGGTCTTTGGTATTTTGAATGCATATTATTGCTGAAACGTGCCTACCACAGTGAGAGTATATCCCCTGGCCCAAGCTATGGTCTTGAAGAGTATTTTGGGCTAGCCCTGACTAGCTTGGACCAGGCCATGCTCGTGCACCGGCCTAGCCTTGCCTTTCAAAGATGCATGACTGACCTCCAGATTGATGGTAAGAGAATATAGCTGTTCGTTAAAAAAATATCTTTAAGATTATTTATAAATTGGACTAAGGGTTGTTTACTCCTAGGAGGGGAAGCCTAACCTCAAATCTGTACACGACAACCCCTCGATCGAGGTCAACTCTGAAGTATGGAGCCTATGTTGGCTTACCATTGGTAGTGATTTGTGCAGCTTGTGGGTGATTCCTGTTGAGGCTACATAGCATCCTAGGAGTGGTATGTTGGAGTTGCAATCAACAACATAATCTTTACTTCTTTGTTTAAACAAAATCCCAAGTGCATCGGCTGGTGATTATTGTATATTGCCATGGTAATTATATATTATCATATCAAATTGAGCCTGTTAGCTAGTCCATAATAGAACCAGTTATTTTTTAATCAAACTTCATCAATGTAGTTCTAGCCCAAATCCTAGGGTTGTTCCCAAGCCTATTCTACACCCGGCGTAACCTAGGATTGGGCTAGCGAGTAGCCTGGCTTGGGCGAGCCCAGTCCTTAAGACGTGGTTGTGGTCCGATAGGTGCTAGGGTGACCACTTAAATCTGGATGTTTCTCGAGAACAGGCATGTTGAGCTCTCTCACATGGCAACTTTGGTTATTGTGCTCAATCACTCCATCTTTAGTTCATTATTAATCGCTCTTCGATTAAAAGGACTCGTAGTCTAATACCATGATCTATTAAGTGCATGTAAAATGGTTTATTTGGCACTGAGAAATGTAGTGGTGCAAAATATGCGTTACAGGTTTTCTCGATCTCTATCTCCCTCGGAGAACTTGTCTTAGTTTCTTTTTGAATGGAGCTGGGATGGTCAACATGGTGCTATAAAAACAGGAAATTAACAAGAGAAATGGAGAAATATACGATTGTTTCGAATTGACGGGCTCGGTGGGTGTGGCAACTGGCAACGTCCAATCTTCATGGGAATCCAGCACTGGGCTGCATTTGTTTTCCCATTATGTCAGGGTTTCTCAGAAGTTTTCATCTCTGGAATGGAATGCGAAGTTTGATAAGTGAGTGGATGGATGGGATGGGACAAAGGTCGCTCGCTCTCTCTCTCTGCCCCTGCCTTTGTTTCGCAGCCTTGCCCTTCCCGAGGCAAACGCGAGTACTGACATCACCTCGCGAAAGCAATCTCTCTCGACCAACTTCAAATCTTCACTGATGCCGACACTCCCTCCGACTGGCCACTGCGTTAGTTGTTCTGCTGCCTATGACCATGGGCAGCGTGTTCCTGGGGCCTCGACCCAGAACTTTTTTTTCTTTTCTTTTCAATTTGAATGGGGTAAGTTTTGGGACATGGACATATTAAAGAATACTATTTTAGTGGCTGGATGATATGCACCTTTAGACATTTGCGTGACTTTAGAAAGAGAAGGCATGATTCGGGCTCGGGTTATGTTGAGGTACTGAAGGAGATGTGGAAAGATGAAGGCATTCCCCTAAAGTGATACTCAAGAGTTTTACTTCAAAATTTAGAGTAGACAATAAGAAAAACTATGCCAAGAAAGAAAAAAAATAATAATAATAGTCATCAATTTTAGATCCGGTACCAAAAACTTTATGTATAGGGAGGCTTGCGATCCAAGCACGTGAATGTGAATCAATTAATTATATTCTCACGTGGCCCGGTATTCTCTAGTCGCTAACATGAGTCATTTAGTCACTGGGATTGTTAACTAATTGTTGGATGAATCCATCAAACCGCATACATCCATATATTTGTATAAGAGATAGGAACGGTTGTTTGTTTCCTTTTTCCCCCTGTAGCAGATGGGATGAGTTTTTTTTAATAAATTTACAGGTCTTTACAGATAAAATAATCGATTCTTATTTTTGTACATGAAAAGAACAGACATTTAAGTATAGCTTAGCTACCTGAGCAAACAACTTCACAGATTTCTGAATGCCTTGGCAACATATACATGTGAAATCTATTCCCAAAGGGGGAATAAAAGAAAGAAAAAATCATGTGATATCTGGATCATGGATGGACTCCAAAGTCCAAAAACATTAACATGCAAGGTACCACCGGGCTGCCATCCGTGCATGATAACTCTCTCACATGAATGGTTGTGTGGTGGGCAATCCTTCTATTTCTTGTTCAACAATGAAAGCGAAACAGCAGGTTTGGCCCTCATGGATGGGTACATAGATTGGTTCCTTTTTTTCTCTTAAAGAAACATATTTTTAAGGCGTTACAGCCTGCAAATTTTCCTCTCTGACCTGCCAGCCACAAAGTGGAAAAGGAACAAAGCTATGTTGTTCAAAGAGTCAATGCAAGTGACGACACTTGTATTTTAATAAAAGTTATGTGATTAATTTTGTGGTTAATGGACACGAGTCTTATTATACATTGGCGGTCATGTTTGTTTTGTTAAAGATTCCATGACAGTGTCTAGCTAGCAAGTGGGGAGCTCCATCCTATCAAAACAATGCACCTTCTTTTTTTATTCATTAAAAAAAAATTAAAATTTTCCTGTGATGCTAGGACTTGGCCTTCGTTTATTTTTTTCAAACGCGGTACCTAACAAGAAATTGTTAAACCTTATTAAGAGAGTGAATGTACTTCTTTTGGACTGTCAATGTAGGAAGCAAGGAGCTTCCCCCAGCTTTTATTGATGACGCAAACGGTACAAGTAGAACGAAAGGAAAACAGTCAAGAGGAGGGATTAGTTGCTCTGTTTTCGTATCAGCTGTTTAAAGATTTGAGCCAGAGCTTGGTGGCTATCCTTGTCTTTACTACTGCATAAGTTCTCCCAATGAAGAAAGGATTGAATGGCCTTGTGAATGATGGATACCATATGGCCTCCATCTCGTCCGCACATTAGAAAGATTGCATGCACATTGCTTGCATGCATGCTCGGACCATATATGGTCATTAATTAATGTAGAAGAGTGCTGATGCATTCGATTGGTCGCGGCTATTATAGAATTCAAGACTTGTGTTTTGCCATCAAATTGCTTGCATTAACTCTTTTTTCTCCATAAGGACAACGCTCTATTTTTCAATGTGTGTTAAATTTTCCTTGTGGCAATATTGAGTTCATGGCATTGCTTCCATAGAAATTTAGGCGGTGGATTTTGTATTGCTTAACTACTAACTACTCTAGTTTTTTTCTTTTTCCTTTCCTTTTGTTATTTAGGAAAAGGTTTTAGTTGCTTCCAACTTAGCCCCATTTTGATGGAAGAAGAATCTGATGACGAGTGCTGGAATTCTGTTCCCGTGGTTGTCTGGTAAATTACTTTTGGATAATCCATGCATGGACGATCACCAGTTTCCATAAATCCCTTTTTTTTTGTTACTTATAACAAAATAGATCATAAATATTTACAGAATTCTTTAATGATAACCAAGCTTTCTGATGGCATGTTTGCAACACTCGTACTTTTTGACAAATGGATTTTGTACTGTTTCTTTTTCTTTTTCTTCTTCTTCTCTTTTTTCCTTTTTGCTGTGTGAAGGCCGGGGTGAGGGGTTTTGACTAGAATCAATCATTGGGTATCGTCGATGCCATAAAGGTGAACTTTTGTTTTATTTTCAGCCATGTAAAGAAGAATATACAGCAATAGTTCATCTACTGGACTCTTGAGGTGCCTTCCTTATTGCATGAAGACCATCAAAGATGAGAGTTTCTTTTCTCTGGTGGCAACCAGCAGACCTCAAGTCCCAACTTCAAATCTTACCTGAACTGATTTAGTGTTGATTCTCATATAAATTGCTTACCTTAATTGGTTTCTTTTAGAAGGTATGATTTAAGGATGACTTCAGGGTATGAATTGGCACGGCTAGGTCTATATTCCACTTAAAAGTTATATATAGCACTTATTTTAAGTGCTTATTCAGATGTCCTTTTTGTGTTAACAAGTGTTTAACAGAGAAAAAGTAATTACGAAAAGCTTATCTGATCAGCCAAGACTGCAATCAAGGATGTCATTGGCTAGCACTTAAAAATAGAACTCTTAAACAATGCAATAGTTCGTAAGATTCCAATCGTAAACAGTGAAGATCCATAATTCTTTTATCCCCCTGGGTGTCCTCAATGATAGATGGGCGCTAGAGTTCTTTAGAACCAGTTGTACGTACGCATGCATATTTAATTGGTTGATATCTCAGCTGATATATCAATATAGCTTTGCTTGGACTTTGGCATGCATTTATAATAATATGAGACATCCAATAATTAATTTTTTTGGTCATTATCAAATTTACTTCATGATATCATCAGCTGATATCTGAAGATCTTGAGCAATTATCAGAATTCATAGGAG
This sequence comes from Cocos nucifera, assembly GCA_006176705.1. NCBI lineage: Eukaryota > Viridiplantae > Streptophyta > Magnoliopsida > Arecales > Arecaceae > Cocos > Cocos nucifera. The sequence goes on along the minus strand of QRFJ01000092.1, from coordinate 2,935,642 downwards.
TGGCTTGATCAACTTTAAGTTGCAACCTTATTGCCTGTATAAACTCCTTGCTGGAGAAACGACATAGATTTGTCTTCTTCTTCCTTTTTTTTTTTCTTGGGATGAAAACAAGGAGGAAGTAAGTCCCTTCCCCTCGCATGAAAAATCTTAGAAATGGTATAGATTTGTCCTTTGAACCTTTTGATTGTTAGTGGTTGGTTACAGTTCCATTCTTATTTTTTGCCAGAAAGTTATGTCTAAAGTGGAGATGAAGGAATCCAGTTAGCTTTCACGCATGGCATGTTAAAAGAGAGGAGTTCAAGTTCAGTCTAAATGGACAAACTAAAGTATTCAGCAATCCAACTAAGCTTTTTCATTCATCCTATCTTAGCATAGCTAAATTCTTAATACCAGTGCATTCCTTTCTTCTTCTTTTTTTTTCGGCTAAGGCAGTTGGTTCACACAGTGGATTGGCATGATGAAAGATGGCTCTACTTGATGGGGACTCGATCATTTTTTCAGCAACTAATGGCCTTGTAAGAATGGAATTAATTAACATGACCACTCACTTATGCAATTCCTTAATCATTGAAGCAACAGCTTCGATGCTAAAGCTATATATAGCCTTTGGCTGCGACGTTAGTAGATGTTCTCTACTAAGTTGGTATGTGTCACACTGCCCTTGTTGGAAAGGCAGCACTCTATGTCAAGCAGTCATCCAGGGTGAAAAAATCAGACCTGTTTGGTGTCCAAACCAACTTGGAAAATTAATTTGTCAGAGTCGAATCAATGAATAGAGTGAGAATTCCTTGCTCCTAGTGACTCATTTGTATGCGCCAGTTGCTTAATATGCTTGCTTTTTGCATGGGTCACTGCAAAACATCTAACGTCAATCAGATCTTCCTGGTTGTTGAGTTAATCACCAAATATTTTGACATTGTAGGCAACAGGCAACTAGAAGAGAGTTGATTGGAGGTTTCCAATGGTCGTTGTCATTGTTTTAGAAGAGCCTCTTGTCTTCTTTTGTTCTTTATGATCTAGTTTATGCAAAATTTGGAAACTGTTAGCAGTCATTTGTCGAAGGTACTATTTTTCTTTCATGCATGGGGTTGTTTGGAAGTTGGGATGTCCAATCCTCCTACCGTAAATTGATACTGGGAGCAATAAGATAGAGAGATAGGATGATGACAAATATCGTCGCAACTAACCCTCAAAATCTTTCCATTCAGAAAATAACTGAGGCAACTCAGATACCAACAAGTATGTCATGTGGGGTCCTTCATCGATGTCGAAAGGCCCTGGCAAGATATTAGTTGGAAGTATATGAAAGAGGGGCATATTCTAGTTGATTGCTGTTGGATGATGCCATTTTTTTCTTCTTTTTATTTGATGAGGAAATAGGCGATGATGCTTTTGTTTGGACGATGATTTCTTCGATAAAAGCATTATACAGTTAGGATTCAAGTTATATTTAATAGATAATATCAGCTAGAGTTTTAGATTTGTGCTACGTGCATCATGCATATGTTTTTGATGTGAAAATGGGAGGAGGAGACGAAAGATTGTCAGTTACAAAAAATAATTCTTGTTATGAAAAAAAAAAAAAGAAAAATAATCTCGACAGAAGTTAAAAAAAAGTTCTAACTAGTGTTGAATACAACAGCATTGGTGTAGATTTAGAGTAGACAATTCTACCATGATCTCTGATGAGTTAAACATTTGAAATGATGTACTAGACTTAGAGTTACGGCTACTAAAAATTCTTAAAGTGGTTACAAGTCTAGATAACACTGAAATAAAAAATCAGATAATTCTACTCTTAGCTTATGCTTGTCAACTCTGATTTGTCCACTCCACTTCAATCTCTGAGTTTCTGTAGAACTTTTCTTATCTTTACTTTCTTGTGAACGCTAGCGAGAACCAACCAATCCTTTAGGTAGTCGAGGAATTTCTCAAGAACTCTGCACCTTGCATTTGCTTCGTATCTAAAAATTCTTCCATTTCTTTCCATCCATAAACTCCATAAAATCAAGATTGCAAGAGTATCCTAAGCTGAATTAGAAAGGGAACTAAGAAGTTTGCTTCGCTAATCCATCCATAGTATGATGTAATTGTTTGGTATGCTTTATATTGACAATTTATTAGTGATTTCATTCCATATGTCAGTTGAAAACCTGCACATCAGAAATAGATGATTTATGTTTTCCTCTTTTGAGCAACATAAGACACAAAAAGATGGACTTGGAATGTTTTTTCTTTTCAGATTATCAACTATAAATATTTTGTTGTTAAACACCAGCCAGTTGAACATTTTAATTTTTATAGGAATTGGCATCTTCTAATTTATTTCTGTAAACTGATAAATGATGCCCTCATGACTGAAAAAAGAGTAGCAGTTTTTGACTGTGAATTTGCTCCAATTGCTCCATTTTCAATCTACCGTATCGTCTTTTTGGGTTGTTTGAAGGATTGACATGTGGTTCAAAAAATTTTCTAGCTCCTTATTTCCTCTGACACTTAGAGGCAAGTGGAAAATTTTTCTGTAATCCGAAAGATAAAAAACTCGCTTACAGTGATTGTTTGAGTCCTCAACAGGAGATATAACTCTGAATAAATCTACTTTAGTTCTATTTGACCTGCCCAAGAATCATGCCAAAAATCTATATTTTTTTCATCTATCCTGAAATGGATGCTTTGATTGAAAATTTGACGTACCTTAACCATACTTTTCCAAGCATTTGATGCAAGACGATAAGCTTTTGGAGGTGCTTGTGAGGTAGTGATCTTGGTGTAGTAAAGCTTATATATGAGAGTTCTCCATAGTTTCTTTGGTTCTTGATAGAATCTCCACCATCTTTTCATCAGAAGGCAATGGTTAAATAATTTTAAGTTTATCACCCTCAAACCTCCTAACACTCTTGATTTGCATATCTTTTCCCAACTAACTAGGCATATGCCTCTTGAGTTCAATCCCCCTCCTTTCCATAGAAAATCTCTTCTCTTGTTATCTATTATATCTAATACCTTTGCATGAAGCAGGAATGTAGACATCTAAAATATTGGAATTGAGCTTAAAACGGAGTTCACCAAAGTTAAATGACCTCTGATCGACAATAGTTTTTCTTTCCAAGCTGATAACATTTTCTCCACCTCTTTAATGAGGAAGTTCCAGTCAGAGGATCTAATTGTGCCCTTAGTTAGAGGGAAACCTAAATACTGCAATGAAAATTTGAAAAGTTTGCACTCTAACAATGTTGCAAAGATGCTGCAAATATCATCTGAAATCCGTATCCCTGTTAGTGAGTTTTTTTCAAAATTTATTTTCAGTCTAGTAAGTAGTTCAAAAGAGTATAATAAGAACTTTAGGTTGAGAGCATGCTGAGTATTTGCATCGCACCAGATTATTATATCATCGGCATATTGAAGACTTATGATGCAACCTATCATTTTTGGCAATCTGATACCAGTGATGAGCTTATTGTTCTTCACTAGCTTGAGCATCCTTTCTAAAATATTAGTTACTAGAATAAAAAAAAGCGGGGATAAAGGATTTCCTTGTTTGAGACCCTTCTTAGTTTGAATTCATTTTATCGGTTCCCCATTAATCATGAGAGAAATTTGGCTACAGTACAGAATATTTTCCATCCACTGGCACCATCTGGGTCCAAATCCTCTAGCTCTGAGTAAATGAATGAGGAATGACCAATCAATATTATCAAAAGCCTTTTCGAAATCAATCTTAAGGAGCAAACTAGGTTGATTTGAATTATGGTTATGAGCAAGAACCTCAGCAGCACAAAGAAAACAATCACTAATTTATTTTTCTGCTACAAATGCAAATCGAGATTTGGATACTAGTTTATCCATGTGCTTCTTCAATCTTATACTCGGAGTCTTAGTTAGAATTTTCATCACTCCATTAATCAAGCTGAGGGGTCTATAATCACTAACTTTCAAGCTTTCTTGTTTCTTGGGTATGAGTGTGTTGAGTGCATAATTCAGCCCGTCAACTCTAACTGTATTTCCATAAATTCCATTTAAGAGGTTAAGGATGTCATTCTTGATCAATTCCCAATATCTTTGATAGAAAGAGACCGAAAATCCATATGGACCTCAGCTATCATCTTAGTCTTGTTCGGCACCGAAAAAAGTTGGTGTAGAAAGTTTACCTCTACTACATCTTATCGAGCAATAATTTTTATTTTATATTTTGCACCAATAGATGATCTTTCTTGCATAAAATAGGTGAAGCTTATTGATTCTTTTCTTTTATTAATATTGATAGATATTGCTGTCTTTCGGTGTTGATGGAATCTTTTATAAATTATGGTGTATAAATTTTTTTTTCACTATAATATTGGGCCCTAGTGCAGGCTTCATTATTCTTATTTACATTTGGTAAATAGGGTTGGGTGGAAACCAACATTTTTTTGCTCTTTAAATAAATTAATTGTTTCATTTAAGCAAAATGACCTCTAGCCTATCCTAGACGCAGATTCTGAGCAATCATGTTTGATCCGAATATCTTCATGATCCTCCACACACTGCTTATTGTATCATAAACTCTAGCGCAATTAATCACTTAAAAATTTTACGTCATTTCAACATGATTCAAACCCATTACTCGTACGAAGCATTGAATTCCTTCCTTTTACGAGTCGGTATCGATGTGATCATTTAGCTGTTGTTTGAGATGGATAGGAATCCTCGATTCTAGTGCGTCCCTGTGAGTCGAGCAGCATAAAATAAAACCAACCCGCTGTGGTCGAACTCCACTTGGAATGTCCTCAGCTTCCTTACGGCCGGTGTGGATCTAGTTTGTATACTCGGGACGCAAACAAAAGCCTTTGCAAGGAGCTAGAGATATTAATCTAAGAGTCTCTCCTTTGTAATAAATAAAGGCATATGTGGGTGGGGACAGAATAAGGTGGGTCTCAAATGTTACTTTCTAGTATCGCACGTAGGCTGTGGTTTGGAAGATGTCACAATATCCAAAGGCCCCACTTCCATCCCTTTTACCCACTCGTCATATTACTCGGGGATATGAAGTAAGGGGAGAATAACAGGTTCACAGGGGAACCAAAAGCTTAGGTAGATGTAGGCCCTCCAAAGTCTAGGGACTAGTACATTTATACATGATGGCAAGGCTTAGGAGGCTAGAAGGCTGAGAGAGACACAGCCAGCAAAGGTTGGAAGTGATTGAAACCAGACAGGCTATCCTTTGACTTCTTTTAACATTTCCGTCTCCTCTCTTTCCATATATACCTCTGCAATCTTTCTCTCTCTCTCGATCGAAGCCATAGCCGGTGTCTCCTTCCGAGAGCTTATCACGAGCCAGAAGGCAAAAGTGGGGAGTGGAGGAAGCATCTGAGAGTCATGGGGAGGGCTCCATGCTGTGACAAAGCCAATGTGAAGAAAGGGCCTTGGTCTCCAGAGGAAGATAGACAGCTCAAGGAGTATATTGAGAAGTATGGCACCGGTGGAAATTGGATTGCTCTCCCTCACAAAGCTGGTAAGACCTAACACTTCTCTCTTTGATCCAGTTTTTTCCATCTTTATGTAGGTGGATCATGGATCGATGGATGGGGGGGGGGGAGAGGTCTCTTGCTATAATTTTATTTTTATTTTTATTTTTTGATTACAGGTGTATTATTTGGTCTGTTTTTTGAGCAGGTTTGAACAGATGTGGCAAGAGCTGCAGGCTGAGATGGCTCAACTATTTGAGACCCAACATTAAGCATGGGGACTTCACTGATGATGAAGACAGGATAATCTGCAACCTTTATGCTACCATTGGAAGCAGGTGAAGTAACTTCATATATCTTCCATAAATATATATCTCTCTTCTTGCTCTTCTATCTCTCTTTTGCTCGACCATCCTCCTTTAGGTATGACTCAAAACCAAACATAATGAGACTAGACAAAAGAAACCCCAAACCTTATGTATTTTTAGCAAAGTTTGCATGGACGAAAAGGATCTTCTAAATTTAGACATGTATATCCTGTATGCATGCCGATATATCATTCTCGTCACTAGCTACTCAATTAAAGTCTACCGCAAAAGGATATATATATATATATTACCAAAAGACCGGTGATGGTTCTAATGGACCAAATCTCCTTTCTTTTCCTCTCTCGAGTGCAGGTGGTCCATCATCGCTTCTCAGCTGCCAGGAAGGACTGACAACGATATCAAGAACTACTGGAACACCAAACTAAAGAAGAAGCTTTTGGGGTTTCCACCATCCCAAAGAAAGGCCCATCAACAGCTGCAGAAGCAGCAGCAGCAGCAGCTCTTCCCATATCCTTTTGAGATCAGGACTGGTTCATTCTCATCTCCACCAAGCCTTGAAGGCGTACAGAACTCCCAATATCTCCTGAGCCCTATGGCAGCCGCCACTTTCTCCTCCCCTCTCCCAGAAGGTTCAATGCATCAATGTCAAGTCAAGGACAGTAGCAGCCTCCTCATGTTTGGGAGTGAGCAGAGCTGCAGTTCCTCTGATGGGAGTTGCACTCAGATCAGCTATGGGAGTAATGTTGTCGACTATGAGCTCTGTAATGGTGGGCAACCGATGCGGTCTCTTGAGAGCTTTCTCTATGAAGAAACCCAGAAACTATTGCTGGGTGATGGTGAGGCCTCATTGGATTACAATATTGAGGAGATAAAGCCATTTGTTAGTCCAAACAATTGGTGCAACAGCCTCTTTGGGGATGATTTAAGCAGTGCAACAACTAAGGACATCAGCTTCAAAACCACGGGCAAGGCCATGTACTACTACTGACTGCTGTAATTATAAGAATATTTATCTTTGGAGGTGAGGTTGTGTGTTCAGGTGAAAGACTTTGACAGTACATAGGCTAAAGCGAGTGTTGGCTTTTCTTGTATGCATTTCTCCTTTGTGACGTGATGTTTGTGTGTGTGAGCGTGGTGAAATCCCCTTTGGGCTCAGCATTGAAGAATATCAAATGCCTTGCAGCGTTCGAGCGATGGCAGTGGTTGTATCTCTGAGGTCATCATTGTGAGATTCAAAACCGAACACTCGTGCCTTTCCTTGCTTTCTCTCCTTTTCTCCATCTTTGTCATACCTTTATTCCTTTTTTTTTGTTTTTTTGAACCCAAAAAGAACTAGATTGATAGGGAGGCTTTGGACTTGGTGAAACTTTAGGGGTTTGGGATTGCATCAGAGGTATCCCAAGGTAGTTTAAAATCGCAAGTTTTAGATCTCACATGGATTGCTGTAATGTAATACTAACTCTAACACTTTGGTTTTGAACTAAGATTCGCACTGCAGCTCTTTCAACATTCGAGATGATGCTTGGTTATCAATTGGAATCCTAATAACAGAAAATAAAGAGGGTTTTTAAAACAAATTTTGTGGGTTTTTTCTTTTGGGTTTTTTTTTTTTGGGTGGGTGGGTGGGGTGCACTTGGCTCCAAGAACAAGAGAAGATAGAAACAACTACAAACTAAAACCTATAATAGTTCTCAGCAGCAAGCAAGGAGGACAGTTGCAGTGGAAGCTAGAGATTCAAGGAGAACAAAAACCCGTATAAAAAGGGAAGATGGGCGTGTATGGGGTTGGCCAAACCGTTCTATTGCCCTTGCCACCGTTGGATTTGGTGCAGGTGCATCTCACGGTGTGCAGTTGCCAAGCATAGGTGTGTGTGTGTGTGTGTGTGAGAGAGAGAGAGAGAGAGGATCTATTATTTTATTGCGACTAGTACGTTAGTGTCCCACCCCACTCTTAACAGAGTTAAGAGCTATGCAAATGTCATAGTTAAAAGCAGGAGTATGCTAAGGTTATCAAATTGTAAGACCAAAGGTTTTTGTTGGAGCAATGAGGACTAAGTCAAGCTGCATGGATGTTTTTTATCCTAATTTTCTAAATTTCAATTTGTTACACGTCGAAATAGCTGCTTAATTTGGTACTTTTTGACCAACAACTCACGTGTTCATAATTTTCTTTTGTAGTTTAACTTGTGCATGGTTGAGATGTTTGGATTGTCTTGATTGATATGGAATGCAGAAGGGAAGCAAAGAAGTTAGATGATTTTGTGAAATGATAAGAAATAGAACGACAACATGGAAGTATACGTCCGTTGACTCATCCGCTTGGTAGTTCTATATATTTTGGTAAATCTTGATTGCCACAAGGCTTTCGAGGACTACGTTGGACCTCCATGCATTGTTAAAAAAATAAACAAATAAGTAAAAAAGAAGGATGCATGAGAAAAACTGGACAAAAATTCCAGTGAGAATCGAGAAATCATGAGGAAGCCTTTGAAAATAATCTCCATCTGATTTAATAGTCCATCTATAGGGAACAAAATGCTAGCAAAACCCCCTTCTCTCTCTCTCTTCAAGTACTATTACGCAAAAGTAACATGTAAACATTACTTGCTATATCAACCCAAGGTAATTTGATCCCGTAAAATTTGATAAGCAGTTCAATGTAATTACATGTGATAGGCTATGGATTGGTAGAAAAAGAAAATGTGGGATAGGCTAGCTGCAATGAGTTAAAATTGCCAAGGACTAGGCATTTACTCTACAAAGTTAGTCACTGCGAGCCCTTTAAACAAAAGAATATGCCAGCTTTATGTATAATGATGAGAAACTTTTTGAATTGCAAAGGCGCTCATAATTTTGCCATGACATCGTTATAGACATGTACGAGATCATGGTAACATGGTGATGAGAACCATGAAGCATTTACTTGGACAGTGTCACCCTTTGTCATTTAAGCAAGAGGTCGTGGTTTGACTCCAGATAGGTCTAAGGTGGAATCTGTAGGAATTAAGCTAAAAGAAAATAAAGAAACGAGGTAAAGTTAGCTGCCATGATATATCCCTTTGTTATAAGATTCAAATATCGAAGCTCAAATTTACATTTATGGATCAAAAACTCTAGATAAGACTTAAGACTCCTATATAGAGTAGTAGCAGCTTTATGGGATCGGTGATAAATTGAATGGACTAGCAATGAAATCAACAGATATCTATCACCCGATACCATGAAAGGCCAAACTTACGCCAATGGATCCTCAAAAACATTATAAATGTAAAAGAGAGACAGGTGCTGGCGACGACATAAGCAAAATAAGAGAAAAGTTTCCCCCTAATACTTTTCCCTTACTATGGGTGATCTTTCAACAAGAATATATGGACACCATTACTACAAGACTATACCTATATATAAGCTCGCCAATCGACTACCATTTGTAGCTTGCATGCCACTAGAAAATTAGGGGAGTGTCCATGGTTTATAATAAGATCGATCCATCCAAATCATCAAAGAAAAAAAATTATAGCAGCCTAATCGGCCCTCGTAAGGAGAATGAACCAAGGCTTTGAGTTTGGAGGAAATTGATGGTTGGAACGGCTATAATCCCACTTGGGGAGCAGAGACTATAAAATAGTTATAAACAGTTAATCATTATCAGGAATTAGTCCAAGGCGTCGGTGGCTGTATTATTAGGGCCAGCCTAGGGAAACAATGTTTAAGATATCTAAACCCATCGACCTCACCTAGTTTTGCTTGCATTTCTTTTGGAAGGGCAGGTTGTTGCTTTGCCGGCTAAGCAACCTTCTTTCATGTGCTTTACTTTTCTTTTATTTATTTATTATTATTTTTTATTTTTTTATGGAGGCTCTTAGCCTCTATATTAGGATCAACTATTTTATGAGAATGTGGATGGCACGACTCCGAGGTTTGGATTATCTACGAGAATGTAATTTGTCACGGATGCTAACGAAATAAAAGTTGGATTACCGACTCCTTTGTCATATAGTTAGCCCATGACATGACACTTCCAGTGTCACTAGAAAATCTCTCTCTACCTCTACCTGAGATGAAGAAGGTTCGGGATGGTGTGCCTCGTCTCTCTCTCTCTCTCTCTCTCTCTTCATCACTGGCAGCATCTTCTTTCATATCCTCCAATTTGCGAGCTGATTTCCTTGAAATGATGGCTCAGGCCCATCTCTCAAGGCACGTTCGCCCGTTGATCCAACGTCGGAAACGACAATCCATTTCACATGGGGTTATTACAGCCATCTTTTCATTCCTTTTCTTCGGGAAGATCCCGGACGAAACGATTGCAGAATACGTTTCAGGCTTTCAGGCCCCCATCTAGCAAACAATTTGGATGAGAAATTATGTTTTCGGGGTTGCACGGTAGCTGATGAACAATCTGCTTTTTGATGAACATTAGCCGCAACTTCACTGCAATTTTGTTGGAGATCCACCTGCAAATTATAAGAGGGGAAAAAATGGCTGAAGCATGGAGTTCCGATTTTACTCGGGATTCGCTTGCACTCCTTTCACAAGTCAAACTTGCCTAAGAACGGATGATAGCAGATTCAGCAACACTGCGCGCTGAATATTTTTATGCAGAACGTGTGGGGAGATGTCAAACGGAAAACTTTGCATGAGAAATCTTATCCTCCAGAACAAACATCGTCCAATAATTTACGATAGGGATATTTCATGGCTCTGTTGAGAACGATCCCCCCTTGGAAAAGCTTAGCAGTGTTGCACGTTTCGATAGGGCATCCATGAAAGAACAAAAGTAAATAAACTTATAATAGCAACAAGACAATCTCAAATCCCAACATCAAATTTTACAAGTTATGACATTCCTGCTGAAACATTTGACCTTCTACTGCCATCTTCCTAGCATCCGAACCCAACATTCAGGTGATTACGGTTCATGCATACCGTGAGCCCAATCCTCTTTGCCGAAGGCTCGCAGCCAAACGGGTTTGCTGTGAAGAAATACTTGAGTTGCCAATGCCTCCGCAGACATTTACATAACCCAAGACTCCTCATCAGCGCAGCATGGCTGAATGTTTGTGCTCCAAAAGTGTTATCATGCAAGCTGTCAAGAAATAGCTCATATCCAAGTCACCGCATGGCTACAAAAGGAGCACAAGAATTTTCTTCTACTCTTGCTTTGCTCTTAGATTGTTTTACTCTTTCCCACAAGAATTGATCCTTTTTTTCAGATCAGATTAAGATAGCGAGCATGGGACTGAAATCATGCTTGGTTACTTCTTTTTCAAGAGTCCACGGATCATTTGTCTATGATTTGCAGAAGAATAAGTCATGGGTTTCATATAGGAGTTGGATGTGCCCAGGGTATATCCTATTCAATAAACTTTTTGTTTACCAAACATGTGTCTTTGTTTGAAGTGTTATCTTGCTTTGAATTTTACCATCCTCTTTCAAGTGAAAGATATAAGAAAGTTGCTTCAATTTTGGACCATCAACCTTGTACATGGGATCTGTAAAACAATAACTCATTAAATACCCTTAAGCAAACGTTTTGGATGAGCTTGTCTTTTTGAACCATCATGCCTCCAAAAGTGTTGGATGCTCCATATTGTCGCCTTAATGACACCCATGAATGCATTGGCTCTCGTAACTAGTTTGATGTAGTATTATCTCAAACTTCTTTGCAAGCTCGACGAAGTTTATGTGGACAAGGCAAAATCATTTGGCTGTTTTATTTCGATATTTTTGGCTCCTCAGAGATTTTTTGTTATAGCAACAAGAGGTTATAACGGGCAGACCTTCCTTCTCATCTTTATATAGGTTTATAGTAGATTTTGCACATGAAAGCGATCATGGAAGATTATTAAGACTTTTGATATTGATACAGATTTTAGAGACCATGACCTCTCTTCAATATGTCAACAATGCTCATGTTTGTTTAATGGAGTTGATTTGGCTCAATTTAAAGGAAAAAAATTCTCAGTTTATACATTTGGAATTGGCTTGAGTATATATGGGTTTATCTTGGTTAGAGTTCTATAGTGAGGTTGATGTTAATGGATTGCATGTGTTGGTTTTTGAGAGCTTATTACATTGGCTTTGAGGTCAAAGAGCTCAAGTACTTTGACCTTATGCAACAATTATAATACTTAGGAACTGGAACATTGATTGGATAATAGGGTTCACGGGGCTTTGGTCACAAGACTTCCTTAACTAGTTTTCATTAACTATAATAGCAGTTAATCTTGTTTGGAATCCTTGTGAGTCAACCAGCAAATTTAAGTGGATTCTTTATATATAGTAGTGGAATATGTGATAGTATGATACTATTTAAATGATATGGGAGAATGCTTAGAGATAATAGAATATGGGTGAAGTGTTAAGTTGAATCTTGTTGGGGATAAACTCCGCTCCTACCGAAGTGCAGTTCGATGCTTAGTTTAATGCAACCGATAGCCATGAAAGAGCCTCAACGGCCGAGCTTCTTCGTACTCTCAGCGGCTGAGCCCCTTCGTACTCTCAGCGGCTAGGCCTTAGCCGAACCCCTTCAGCCGACCGAACTCCTCAGCGGCCGAGTCTCTTCGTACTCCCAGTGGCCGAGCCTTAGCCAAACTCCTTCATCCAGCCGAACTTCTTAGCAGCCAAGCTTCGGTCGGACTCCCGTGAGAGCCGAACTCCCTCCGCACTTCTTCAACTAGATGCCTACAGGAGCCAAACTCCATCCGAGCTCCTTTCTTCGGCCGAACTCCTCAGCGGTTGCGCTCCGGCCGAACTTCTTAACGACCGAGCTCCAGTCGGACTCCCATAGAAGTCGAACTCCTTCCGAGCTCCCCCTTCGACCGAACTCCTCAGTGATTGCGCCTTGGCCGAACTCCTCAGCGGCCGAGCTCCAATCGGACTCCCACAGGAATCGAACTCCTTCCGAGCTCCCCCTTTGGCCGAACTTCTCCAGGAGTCCGAACTCCTTTGAAATTGGTATATGCCCGAGTCCACCAACCAACGCCTGCTTCCTCGAGCTACGACTGTCGGACCCCGACAGTATGGCCGCCACTACCAATCTGACGGCACATTTTCCTCCGTAACAAGTCCCATGCGGCCCGCAATCGGACGGCATGACCATCACTACTGGTGACACCACTCTCTCCGTAACCAGCCTCATGCGACCTACGACCCGCCAGTATGGCTGTCACTGTTCACCTGATGACGCCTTCCTCTCCGTACCGAACTCCATGCGGCTCCGACGGCCCGCTACCAGGCGGTATGGCTGTCACCATCAATCAAGCTCCGCCTATAAAAAGGACCCTTCAGATACGCTAACTCTAAGCTCTAAGCTCTCCTCTCCTCTAAACTCTGTGGAACTCATTCCCGAGCACTCCATTCCTGTTGGCCCGAGCTGACTTGATCGTCGGAGCGTCCTGCCGGAGCCACCCCCACCGGCTCCGAATGGGACTTTATTTTGCAGATCCTCGGCGGCGATCTCATCCTCCTCCGCTCCAGTCGGATCCGACAACGATCAGTTTCTGCCCCAACAGTTTGGCATTAGAAGGAGGGCCCCTAAACCACCAAGGTTTCCTTGTTCTTAAAGAAGTGCTCAGTGACGATTTCTCTCTTCCCACTCCGGAGATCTCTCTTCTTCCTCTCTAGATTTCTTTTTCAAAGAGAAAATGCCTCCCAGGAGAGCTTCGACTCGGCGATCGGCGGCCTCCGTGCCAGGTCCATCGCTCCCGCATCAACTCCGGCAGCCCAGGCTCCATTTGAAGCCACCGTAGATGTGGAGCAGTTCAACCTACTGGTCCAGCAAGTTCACAGCCTCGCCGAGATGATGCAAGCCGTGCGATAGCTTCCGGCGGAAACTTTGCCAACAAACCCACCATGAGGATGCCAGAAACCGACCTTAAGGAAGAGCATTTGGCCTAGCATGCCAATCGCCCTTAGGAAGGAGAAACAGAGCAGAAGTTCTTCCCTAGAAGGTTTCACAGGAAGGCGGAATGAAGTTCGGCCATGCTCACGACCTCCCCAGCGCAAGCGAGGCCGAACTCTCCCTCGAGCTCGTCATCAAGGAATCCCCGACAAAGATTTCACAAGAGGACGGAATGAAGTTCGACCGCGCTCACAACCTCCCCAGCGCAAGCGAGGCCGAACTCCCCCTTGAGCTTGCCATCAAGAAAGCCACGACAAAGGGGCATGAAGTTCTCCCGCGGAAGGTTTCACTGAAGGACGGAATAAAGTTCGACGTGAGTGAGGCCGCCGAACTCCCCCTCGAGCTCGTCATCAAGGAAGTTCCGACAAAAGGGCATGAAGTTCTCCTGCAGAAGGTTTCACTAGAGGGCGGAATGAAGTTTGGCCGCGCTCACGACCTCCCCAGCGCAAGCGAGGCCGAACTCCCCCTCAAGCTCGTCATCAAGGAAGCTCCGACGAAGGTTTAACAGGAGGGCGGAATGAAGGTTCAGCGTAAGCGAGGCCGCCGAACTCCCCCTTGAGCTCACCATCAAGGAAGCTCCGATGAAGGTTTCACAGGAGGCGGAATGAAGTTCGCTCGCGTTCACGACCTCCCCAGCGCAAACGAGGCCGAACTCCCCCCTGAGCTCGCCATCAAGGAAGCTTCGACGAAGGTTTCACAGAAGACGGAATGAAGCTCGGCGTCAAAGACCTTCAACCTCAGCTGCAGCAGATAAGATCTCCCCGAGCGCCCGCAACAACCTCGGCCGCAGGAGATAAGATCTCTCCTTTGAAGAAAATCTGAGGATGTATTACCAGTAAACATCCTTTAATAAAACTCCTTCGTTCAGCAATATTATTTTCTGGTGCAAGAATTACGTGATGACAGGAAAGAAACGAGTGAAAGTGGTCCGTTAGGAACAGAAGAAGGACCTCGTCCTAACGCGAGCAAAGTCGAAGGCTTCGTTCACTTTAGATGAGACGTGGAGAGAGGCACGGACGACGGTCCGTATGTGCCCCCACAGTCTGTTAGGAACAGAAGGAGAACCTCATCCTAATGCGAACAAAGTCGAAGACCTCGTTCACCTTAGACGAAATGGGGGGAGAGACACGGACAACGGTCCGTATGTGCCCCCACAACCCGTTAGAAATAGGAGGAGAATCTCGTCCTAACGCGAGCAAAGTCGAACGCCTCGTTCATCTTAGACGAGACGGAGGGAGAGGCACGGACGATGATCCGTATGTGCCCCCATAGCCCGTTAGGAACAGAAAGAGAACCTCGTCCTAACGCGAGCAAAATCCAAGTCCGAGCTCCGAAGTCTGTAGGAGATGAGATCTCTCCCAAGCAACGGCGACAACCTCGGCAGAAGATGAGATCTCCTCCGAGGGTCCGAGTCAACCTCGGCTGCAGGAGATGAGATCTCTCCCCAGCGACCAAGCCAACCTCGACCGTAGGAGACAAAATCTCCTCCGAGCATCCACATCAACCTCGGCTATAGGAGAGGAGATCTCCCCCGGGCTTCAACTTCAACATCAACTTTTGCTGGAGATGAGACCTTCCCCGAGCTTCAATCTAAACCAGCATGAAGCCCATAAGAGGACTTCGACAGTCACCTTTTCTACACTCCCTTCCCTCGAGTTTTGAACTCGAAAGTGGGGGGACTATTGTTGGGAATAAACCCCGCTCCTACACAAGTCCAGTTCGATGCTCAGCTTAATGCAACCGATAGCCACAGAAGAGCCTCAACGGCCGAGCTCCTTCGGACTCTCAGTGGTCGGGCCTTAGCCAAACTCCTTCAGCCTGCCGAACTCTTCAGCGGCCAAACCCCTTCGTACTCTCAGTGGTCGGGCCTTAGCCGAATCCCTTCAGCCGATCGAACTCCTCAGCGGCCGAGCCCCTTCGTACTCCCAGCGGCCGGGCCTTAGCCGAACTCCTTCATCCGACCAAACTCCTCAGCAGCCAAGCTTCGATCGGACTTCCGTGAGAGCCGAACTCCCTCCACACTCCTCCAGTCAGACGCCTACGGGAGCCGAACTCCGTCCGAGCTCCCCCGTTCGACCGAACTCCTCAGCGATTGCGCTCCGACCGAACTTCTTAGCAGTCGAGCTACAGTCGGACTCCTACAGGAGTCGAACTCCTTCCGAGCTCCCCCTTCGACCGAACTCCTCAGCGATTGTACCCCGGCCGAATTCCTCAGCAGCCGAGCTCCAGTCGGACTCCCACAGGAGTCGAACTCCTTCCGAGCTCTCCCTTTGGTCGAACTTCTCCAGGAGTCCGAATTTCTTTGAAATTGGTATACGCCCGAGTCCACCAACCAACACCTGCTTCCTCAAGCTACGGCTGTTGAACCCCGACAGTATGGTCGCCACTACCAATCTGGCGGCACCTTTTCCTCCATAACAAGCTCCATGCGACCCACAACCCACCAGTATGGCTGTCACTGTCCACCTGACGACGCCTTCCTCTCCATACCGAACTCCATGCGGCCCAGATGGCCCGCTACCAAGCGGTATGGCCGTCACCATCAATCAAGCTCCACCTATAAAAAGGATCCTCCAAATACGCTAACTCTAAGCTCTTCTCTCCTCTAAGCTCTGCGGAACTCATTTTTGAGCACTCCATTCCTGTTGGCCAGAGCTGACTTGATCATCGGAGGGTCCTGCCAGAACCACCCCCCACCGACTTCGAACGAGACTTTGTTTTGCAGGTCTCTTGCGGCGACCTCGTCCTCCTCCGCTTCAGCCGGATCCGGTGACGATCAGTTTCTGCCCCAACAAACCTATTACCTAAAGTAATAGGCATAGAGATTGTGGAAGCCAGATGACAAAAGAGTAAGTTCTTTTGGAGGCTAGATTTTACATGGTGTATTGAACCTATTAACATGGTATCCTTCTTCTTGAGATAGATTTTGGAATTTTAAAATGATCGGCACAGTGGTAATAAGATACATGCAACCTAGGGATATACAAGTTTTAGTATTCGCAAGGGAATTGCATTATGATATCTTCCTTTAGTAAATAGAAAAGAAAGCTTATTTACCATATGTGACCAACATGAAATAATTGAAAGACTCAATAATGCAATATCCGGCCGCTTAAAATGTCCCCAAATGCTTTGTTCTTTTATTAAGAACAAGACCTTTGTTAATCTTCATGGACAGCATCGCTTGCTTCTCATATTTGACTACAATTCACCACAGTAGTTGGCCATCTAGTATTCTCACTTTAAATATGTTTTTTTAAAAATTAACTAGAGCACACTGACCAATGTTTTGGCCTTCCAATGAAAATCAATTGTGGACCTCTCAAAATGAAAATCAATATCATATACTTTTTGAGTTTTTTTTACCCATGATTGAATCAATGAAAAATGAACATTTTTAACTGTATGATGCCATGTTTTTATCTGATCTATAGTCTAGAAGCATATGAATCAGCTGAAATTTGATCTATATATGTTTTAAAATATATAAATCAAGATCAATGGTTTGGATTTGCAAAATATATTGTGTATGATATACTTCAGCTTACTAGTTATATTGTTATTGTTCATTTTGTGTTTGCTTGATGTACAGGCAAGAGACCTCCAAAATAAATGATTGTTAGTTTATGAGCATTTATACATCATAGATCATGATCAACCATGTTAATTTTCATTTTGATATCTCCATTATTGATTTCCATTGCAAAGCTTTCGAGGGTACACACATATAAATGTACATACATATAAACATATACATATATACATACATATATATTGCCATATTAGAAACCACTAAATGCCTAAAACCTCCTAATAATTAAAACTTTAGCTCTCTTCACTACATCACCAAGCTATCATGCTTGTTCCTTCTTCCATTTGCCATTCATGTGTCATGTTTGACTAGAATTAAATTATACTGCAATTCCCTTGTGAATACTACTAGAAACTTGTATATCCCTAGCTTTCATGTTACCACTATGCAGATCATTTTAAAATTCCAAAATCCATGTCAAGAGGAAGGACACTATCTCGATAGGTTCAGTACACCATATAGAATCTAGTCTCCAACAGAATTTACTTCATCTGGCTTCCATAATCTCTATGCCTATTACCTAAGGTAATAGGTACAACTTAATACTTCATCCATACTCTATTAGCTTGCATTCACCCACATCATTTGAATAGCATCCTACCATCACATATTCCACCACTATATATAAAGAATCCACTCAAATTTGCTAGTTAACTCACCAGGATTCCAAAGAAGATTAACTCCTACTATAGTAAATCAAAACTAGTTAAAGAAGTCAAGTCTTGCGACCAAAGCCCCCAAATCCTATTATCCAATAAATGCTCTAGTTCCTAAGTATTATAATTGTTGCATAAGGTCAAAATACTTAATTTGGAACCTTTGACTTTAAAGCCAATGTAATAAGCTTTCAAAAGACAAACACATTCAATCCATTAACATCAACCTCAGTATAGAACTCTACCAAGATAAACCTGTATATACTCAAGCTAATTCCAAATGCATAAATTAAGAATTTCTTTTTCTTAAATTGAGTCAAATCAACTCCAGTTAAAAAAACATGAGCATTGTTGACATATTAAAGGAAGGTCCTGCTCTCTAAAATCTGTATCAATATCAAAAGTCCTAACAATCTTCCATGATCATTTTCACATGCAAAATCTGCCATAAACCTATATGAAGGTGAGAAAGGTCTGCCTATTATAAACTCTTGTTGCTATGAGAAAAATCTCAAGGAGCCAAAAATGTAGTAATGAAAAAGGAAATCAATTTTGCCCTATCAACATAACTTTCATATTTACTAGATCGAGCTTGCAAAGAAGTTTGAGGCAATGCTACATCAAACTAATTTCAAGAACCAATGCATTCATGGGTCATGAAGCAGACAATGTAGTGCATCCAATATTTTTGGAGGCATGATGGTTCAACGAGACAAGCTCGCTCAAAACATTTGCTTGAGTTAAGGGCGTTCAATGAGTTATTATTTTACAGACCCCACCCCATTTACAAGGTTGATGGTCCAAAATTGGAACAACCCTATGGTGTCATTCTCTTGAGAGAGGATGATAAAATTTGAAGCAAGATAACACTTCGAACAAAGATACATGTTCGGTAACAAAAATTCCATTGAACACGATACTCATCAATACTCCGGGCACATCCAACTCCTATATAACCCCATGGATTCTTGAAAAAACAAGTAACCAAGCATGATTTCAGTCCCATGCTACACTGTCTTAATCTGATTTGAAAAAAAAGGATCAATTCTTGTGGAAAAGAGTAAAACAATCCAAGAGCAAAGCAAGATCGGAAGAAAATTCTCCATAATCACACAGAATAACACCAAAGAAATAAAACATCGAGGGAGAGCTTGAAACAAAGTAGAATAACACACCTTACTAGTCGTCCTCGCCGCTCTCATCACTGAAGTAGCTAACTTTCTTCACCTTCTTCTTCTTATCCTTCTCATCATCTCCCCACTCCTCCCTACCCCTTGCCTTCTCCTCGGCCCCCCTCGTGTCCACCACGGATGCCCAGTTATCATCTTCGAAATCCGCCTCATCTCCACCATCCGAACCCCAGTCCTCCCCCCCACCACCACCGTCGCCACCGCCGCAGCCGCCGCGGCGCTGCGCACCTCTCCGGGCCCGCTTAGGGTTTGGCCGCTCCCTGGGGCCGAGCTGGTTCCTAGGGCACTCGTACGAGAGGTGGCCCTCCTCGCCGCACTCGTAGCAGCGACTCTTGTCCTTGTAGACCCTCCGGCGGATGAACTCCGTGGCACGGCCGTTGTCGGCGGCGATCGAGACGGAGAGGGTGCGGCCGTTGAGGACCTTGCGGTCCATAGTCCGGACGGCGGCGGCGGCATCGCGGCGGGAGACGAAGAGGATGAAGGCGACGCCGCGGCTCCGGCGGGAGACCCGGTCCTTGAGGATGGTGACGCGGGCGACCTTGCCGAAGGTGGAGAAGATGGTGTGGAGATCGGAGTTGGTGAGAGAGTAGTCAAGGTTGGAGACGTAGACCGTCGATTTGGAGGGGGCGAGGCCGCCGGATCCGCCCTTGGAGGCGGCGCCGGCGGTGGCTTCGTGGTGGTGGCGGCCGCCGGAGGCAACGGCGTAGGATGAAGAGGGAAGAGGGTAGCGGTAGAGGAAATCGTCGTCCTCATCGTCGCTTTCCTTTCCTCGCCGACCCATCTCTCTTCCTATCCCCTGTCTCCCTCCCCTCCCTTTCCCCTCTGCCGTATAAGATGCTAGAAACGCGTAGGGGAAAGGCGGACCGTTCCTGAGAAACCCACCTGTGACAAGATTTATTTAATTTTAATCAGGATGCTTTATGTTACGGGAATAGAGCATGAATAAAGTCCTGGATAAATTGTATATTATTGCCAATCTAAGTTAAAATGTGGAATTACAATTCCAATTACCCGAAGAACTATTCCAAGAAAACGGGAAATAACTTTGTCCTAAAATGATCTTGGAAAAGGTAGAAATAAGCAATAGTTTTCTCTTGACAAAAGACCTATTTTATTCTTCCTTTTCCTTATAATATACTGAGAGATGATAAATATATGTGTTACATTTAAGAATCGTCAACTTCAGAATTAGAGGAATGGCTCTGAACAGATAAACTTAAGAATCTATAAAACAAAGTTCGAACCAAAAAATTTTATATCCGGCGAGAATCCTCCGATGCTTAAGTCAGAAACAAGCAGAAGCTAATTTCTTTTGAAAATTTTTTTTTTCTTATCTAGATCCTCGAAGTTCATGGTATTTATGAAAAAGTTTTACACGATGTTACACCATTTCATTGATTTCGGACCGCTAATCTCATCGTGGCGAGATTTCTGAGAACCTTTCGAATGGAATGACGGTTGCTGGTGTGATTAGGATTCTCAATTTATCGCTGATAATTTTGGACGAGTAGATGACAGTCTGTTTACGACCTGATTATAGTTATACTACAGTCAATCCACAGAGGACTTTCTTTATCCGAGGTGATTTAAAAATGATAGGTACTAGCCAGGGTATTTTCATAAATATTGGATCAGATCAGTCCTCTGGCATTAGTCATCTGTTCGAAGGATATTATAATAATATTCTGATCCACAAACGCTCGTCAGGATAGGCTGAGCTGAGATGCCTCTGAGATATATTAGTCGATCTGAGACATTTTATTACTACTATAACACTATCCCCCTAGTGCTGAGTCTAAGAATCAGGCAAAAGGGCTAATCATAAACAGCACCTCGGATCGAATAAGTTACTTTTCTATCTGTAGTTGCATACCAACATTTGATCGTTGCCATTGCCATTCCTTAGGGCGAAAGTAGTTACGATTGAAACACCCATTCCGTTCATCGATAGGAAAAGGATAAATTTAATAATAAGTGTCTTCTTGTCTTCTTTCCTCTTACTATAAAGCATATGGAGAGGATAACTGAAGAACGAAAAGTATTTCTGAACATAAAACTTTCATTTTTCGCATCCCTTCTTTTGAAGCTACCTTATTAGGATTTTTGCTCCAATTGGATTTTTAGATGGCTGCGATATTGAAGAGGCTATCGGCTCAAAGGTTGCGAGCCAAGGTTTCGCCCGCTCAAACCTAGACTTCCAGGAGTTCCTCTGCTGAAGTTCCGGAGGCTCCTTTAACATCTCCCCATTCTATCCCAGATTATGTGGAAGGGGATAGATCCTTATCAAGGAGTGATTTACAAAACTCGATGGACAATGTTAGGGTCGAGCTAATGGATTCAATGGAGGAAAATGCGGAGGTGGTGATAGAAGCGACAGTGAAAACTTCCATGGAGGTCATCCCTATTTCTTCCTCAGCATGTGTTGTCTTAAAGACAGAAGCAAATCTTTCTAAAGAGTCAGAAGGAGGAGCTATTAAGGCTTCCAGCTCCTTCAACTCGATCGATGTGGTTGGGGCAGAGATTTCTGACCTAGATGTTTTTCCGACGAGGATCCAAGAGGAGGTGCCCCAAATGTCGTCGATTTCTTTCTCTTTTTCTACTACAAATAATTTAGGGGTCGCCGTCGATTTTTTAAGGAGGCATCTCCCTCCTGTAGATAGGCTCACTTTAGAAGAAGAAGATGTCAAACATTAGGTATCTGGGGCCTTCAACTCTTTGGCTTCACTCAGTCATTATCTGGCGAGTTTCACCGGAGCCGCTTTCGGATTTTCATCTTTGGAACTTGTGGAAGCGAAGAACGAGCTCAAAAAGCTCAAATATTGCCTTGAGCAGGAGAAAGCTACCAATGCTGATATGATTAAGGAGATCGACTGCTCTAAGAAAGCCCTTTTTGAAGCTCAGGAAGTAATCGATCAAAAGGACGATGAGTTGAGTAGAGCTTGCCATAGGATTGAGGTTCTTGAGAAACAGAGGTTAGAAGCTGATCGAGAATGTCATCGAGCCCATGACGCCATCAGACGCCTATGAAGGACCTTTGTTGAAAGGGGTAGATCTTCGTCTGAGACCGCACTTCTTCGAGATTTCGATGACCGACTGATGAAGAGACCAAGGACTTCAAGCGTGGGTCACCACGTGGAGGAAGCTCCATGGAGGTCTCAAGTTTTCTCCTCCAATGGAGGACCTACATCTTGGAGGTCTCTAACTAAACCCCAGATATTAAACAATTCACTCGAAAGGTTAAGGAAAGCTGGGATAAATTCTATTATTAACGCTTGTAAGATGGGCTTTTATGCAGGCTTTAACGAGTGCAAAGAAATAGTTTTACCTTATTTTTCTGTTGGAGTTACTAAGTCCTTGCATACAGATCGGTCGAATGTTAACCTGTAATCTATGATTCATGTTTGCATTAGCGAATTCTCAAATGTGTTTGATCTTGCTATCAAAGGAGATGAGACAGATTTCGATGCGTAGAAAGCTTAATCTGAGGCCAGGAGGAGGATCTTTTCGAGGCAAATTATCGAGGAGCTTCTGACGACGTCCTCGTGCACATACGCTTTTCTTCTTCTTTTTTTTTGTACCGAAACTTTGTATGAATGCTTCATATATGAAAGAAATACTTTTTCACCGAAGCGATTCCTTTTTTATTCTTTTTTTATCTTTTTGAGATGTTCTGGGTTGTCGAACCCATTTTTTTGCTTAATCGATTATCTCCTTGTCCTTGGCCTATCCATCCAGTAATTCATGAAAAGCTAGAAGGGATGGAATTTAAACCGCCATTTGCATACCGATTACTGCAGCACATCTTTACATGCTATCTCATGAGTGGAGTAGGGCACGATTTTGACTCTCCATACTAATTTATCATATCGATGATAAAAGATCACGTCTAATCGTCTGCCGTCACGTGTCCATGCTGTATCAATCTCCACCACACGTATTTAATATTTCGAGAAGATAAATCACTCGGATCTCCATCAGTTCTATATAAGATCTAGATGGAATAAGGGTTGAACCTTGTCATCTTCTTCTGGCTGTGGATTTTTGTCTATTTTTCATTCTCTTGTGAAAATGACCCAATCTGGAGATTTTGAGTTCACCCCTTTGGCCTTTCGATCGGAGGTAACGAAGGATGACCTAATACTGATTTATGATTAGTTCAACTTTTCTTCGGAGTTTCAACTCAAAGTTTTCAAACCAAAGAAGTAGGTTTGCAGCCCTCCTCCTGATCGGATTGGAGTGTACGAGGAATATTTTTGGGCCGGATTGAGGTTTTCTCTTCATCCCTTTTTTATCACTCTTTTTTATTTTTTGGAGATGTCGCTTTATTCAGTGGTGCCAAACTCTTGGCGCCATATTTGCGACTTCACTGTGGCGTACCTTCTGGCTGGGTTGGAGTCGACTGTAATGCTCTTCCGTTATTATTTCATGGTGAAGAGGCATCCTGGGACTTGCAATTGGTGGTACATGACCCCTAGATTAAGAAAAAATGTCCCTCCACTGATTCGGAGCGCTCCTTTTATCGTTTATGGATGGAAGATCCAATTTTTGTTTATTTTCCAAACCTCTGGAGAAGATTGGGATTTCATCGATTGGAGGGAGCCATAAGAGAATCTGTTGAAAGACCCATCGCTTGGTCCATGTTTAGAGCAAGACCTAAAGACCCTGCAAAGTTATGAGATTCTAGAGTTGAAGGAGTTGCTATCTAAGCAAATTCTTTTCAATGTTGGGATCAACCGATTCAACTCTTTCGGTATGTGTTTGTTTTCTTTTATATCAATAAAATTTTCAAGTATATAGACTTAGTGTCAGATGGTCAATGCTTTAAACTTTAGGGATCGATCAGAGTCCTCTTAAAGCTGGGATTCCGAAAGGTCATCGTAAAAGAAAGATTCATACAGCTTGTGAGAGGTCTGCCCATATTCAGATTGAACTTCTCTTGGCACAACGATCTCCTATAGTCGAGGAGCCTGGTCTTCTCAGTATTAAGGACTTTCAGATCGTCCAGGTTCCACACGACTGGGAACCTTTAGTTCTAGAGGAGGGTCATCAGGCTTCTATTTAATGTTTATTTAGAGGCCATTTTAGGCTTATCGGCTCCTAATGTCCCCGAGCCTTTTCCAGAGGAGGAATTATTCAGGAGAAAGAGAGCCAGTGAGCCCACAACACTCTGAGTACTTTCTACCAGGAATGTCGATGCTGATGCCGATGCTTTGAAAACTCGTACGATGGTAAAATTAAAGGCTCCACTAGATGAGCCGAGAATTTTTGAGAAGGTCAGTATTTTTAGAACTACACTGGCCGAAGTCTACTATGATGGTTTGGCCTTACATGATTATAAGCTGGCCTGTGAAGCATTCTCGAATTTTCTTTTTTCGGCTGATGCATTCGAGATACTGGTTGATCCTCTAAAGATGAGAAGGAAAAAAGCTTTGGACTACTTTATCCGAATAAGCCAAGGTCATAGATTATTGTTCTTTTTATTTTATTTTCTCACTTTAGAACTTGTCCTTACGAACCTCATGCAATGTCTCTATAGCTTGTCCATTACTTAAATAAGTTCATAAAGAATATCGTTGACCTTTCTAAAAGAACGACGGAACTTGAGATTCAAAGTACGATCCTCTGGAAGGCAAAGGATCAACTGTCCAAAGAGACTACGGAGACTTTGGACAGAGCTGAAGAGGTCGAGAAGAAAGTTCTGGGTGCTAAGACGGCATTGAAAAAAATTATGAAAGAGAATGTCTGCTTAACCGGTATTAATGGGGCCTTGGAGATCGAGATTGCAGAACTGAGGGATTGAGTTGTCAAGGGTGAAGCATCCGAGGCGGAGGTTTTACTCTTAGCGAAAGCAGCCAAGGAGAAGACCTTGAAGGCAATTGATGATTTTAGGGCGTCCGATGAATTCAGGAAGGAGAAGGTCTCTTTTGTATTGGACACCTATGACGAAGAAAAATGTGCTGTCCGTAAGAAAATAGCTTCAAAATATCCTGAGTTGGATTTAAGCTTCTTAGATATTCTTTCGGACAACTTGTATTGAATCTTTGTTCTCTTCAACTCTTTAAGAGTTTTTGTAAAGAGACTTTTTATGAATTTTTTTTTTGTTCTCCCTGACATCCCGTTCGCTATTTATAGTGACATCCCTTTCGCTATTTATAGTGACATCCCGTTCGCTAGCCGCTCCATCCGTGATATTCTTTGTCTTTCAAAGGAATGTCTGTAAATTAGTTCTGTCTCCCACAAGGAGACGAAGTTTCTTCATTTCTCGATGGAGGTAGTTATCCAACCGAGAAGATGGAGGAGTGTTGGTTGATCTCGACCAACTTGGGGGTGTCGACGATAAGGGCTTTATCATCCAGATACTTTCGCTCTCGATCTTAAGACCTTTGTCATCCTGCTTCGCCTGTAGGGGATGGTCTTTCGCTTGATTCTGAGAGCTTTATCATGGTTCTCTGGCTCTAAGAGGGCAGAATTTCGTGACTTACTCAAAGAGGCCTGCGGTTGTACCATCTTTGTAGGAAAGCAGGAAGGGGTTGAGCCACCATCCAAGCGTCTGAAGTTTAAATCTTATGCTTCAAAGGCTCTCTCAGCCATTATGTTCCTAGAAACTATGATTGGGAAACTGAAGGAGTTCTTCGAAGTCATATTAAGAAGCTTTACCCAGGTTGTTTATTATGCATCGACATTCGATGGAGGGATTCTTTGTTTCAAGTTTGGAGCAGAGTTGGATTTTAAGCAAACTTTGCCTCGATCTCATTGGATTCTCTATCATTGCCACTTTTTGGTGGCTCAGGTGGTGGCGTTTGAGATTGTGCCACCCCTATAGCATGGAGGACGTATGTCCAAGCAGCTGGAAGAAATTTCGAGGTTGGATCGTATAGTCATAGACTTCAAAAGTACCTGACTTCGACATCGATGGAAAGTCCATCACCTCGAATCTCGCACCTTCACAGACCTGGATATCCTTTATGAAATTTCAAAGCCTCAAGTCTTCAGAGGAGCTTCTTCTGCATATCGATGGCCTCAGCTTCATCAGGCTTTTCAATCGTATCTTCGCATCGGAGTTATGCTTTTATAATTTCATCCGAGTTGTTCATTGTTGTTCTTTGTAAAAGCAATTGGATCATTGCTCTTATAAATTTTTTTTTCTTTATAAAATAAATTGCTTTTTATTTCCTTCACCTCATACTTTATTTTTGTTTTGTCTATATTGTTAACTATTTTGATCAAAGAGACCTTGAACCCATGTGGATTTCTTTAACCAAATAGGTCTAAGATGGTTTTGATCTGAGAAACTCATTGTTAAATATCCCAAACAAAAAAATTTTATTCGAAGTAGTTTCGATCTGAGAAACCCGCTGTTGAGTATCCCGAACAAAAAAATTTTATTCGAAGCCATTTTCGATCTAAGAAACTCGCTGTTGAGTATCTCAAATAAAGAGATTTTATCTGACTTTCTTTTTTAGTTCGATAGTTGTGCAAATATTTGTCTGACAAAAAAAGTAGTTAAACTTGAAAAGCTACTCATTTATTTATTTTATTAGTAGTACATTCGAAGATTAGCTGAATTTCATGGCCTAGAAAGGAGAGTCCCATTGAGTTGTTTTAGTTGATAAGTCTCCAGTCGCACCACTTCATCGATCTGATAGGGTCCTTCTCAGTTGGATGAAAGTTTTTCTTGCTCAGTTGGCTTGGATACTTTTGCTCTCCGTAGGATAAGGTCACTGACTCAGAATTCTTTTATCTTGATGTAGAAATTATAATATCTGACGATCTTCTATCGATATACGGCCATCCTTACCGCTGCTCGTTCTCTGGTTTCCTCGATCAGATCAAGATTGGCTCTGAGCTAAATTGGATTAATGTCCTCGTTAAATTCTTCGACTCTGATGGAGGGGAGTCTGAATTCTATAGGTATGATGACTTCAGTGCCAAATGTCAAGTTGAAGGGTGTTTCGTCTATCGGGAGCCTTTGAGTGGTTCGATAGGCCCACAGAACTTGGTAGAGTTCTTCTTTTCATGATCTTTCAGTTTAGCCTAATCTAGCTTTGAAACCTTGAAGGAGGATTTTGTTGGTCACTTTCACTTCTCCATTCGTTTGTGGGTGGTCTACTAAAGTGAAGTGCTGCTCTATCTCATAATCTTCACAGAAGTTTTTTAGCCGAAAACCACTGAACTATCTTCTGTTGTCTGAAATCAATACTTTTGAAAGTCCATAGTAGCAAATGATTGATTTTCAGATAAAATTTCAGACCTTCGCATCTGTGATCTGAGCTAAGGGGTCGGCTTATACCCACTTGGTAAAGTAGTCAATAGCCACGAGTAAAAATTTTTGTTGATTAGAAGCTCGAGGAAATGGGCCTAAAATGTCCAATCCCCACTAGATGAAAGGCCAGGAGGATTCAATGGGAGTCAGGAGAGATGCGGGCTGACGCTGAACTCGATCATTGCATTGATATTGTTCACATCTTTGGATGAAATTTTGAGCATCCTATTACATTGTAGGCCAGTAATATCCTTGCTAAAAAAATTTGTAAGATAAGAATCGACCCTTCAGATGATTTTTGCAGATCCCTTCATGAACCTTTCGTATAGCGTAATCAGCCTTCGAAGGATACAAACACCTCAGAAGCGGCAAGAAGAAAGACTGCTTGTATAGATCATTGTCGAACAATATATATCTGACTACTTGATTCTTGATCTTTTGAGCTTCTTTTCGGTCTGATGGTGTTTCTCCTATCTTTAAGTATTTTATGATGGGGTCCATCCAGTTGGATTCTTCATTGATTTGCTGAATTATGTGGGGATCTACTAAACTTGAAGTTTTTAGAACTTCAAAGTAGGTTTCTCTCCCCAAATCGATGGGCAGCAAAGATGCAAGCTTTGATAAAACGTTCGTCTTAATGTTTTGTGTTCGAGAAACCTATTGGATATCAAAATATTTGAAGCATGAGGTTAAATCTTTTATCTTTTAGAGGTATTTTCTCATATTTTTTTTAGACTTCGTATTCTTCGTCTATTTGTCCTACCGTAAGCTGAAAATCATCGTACATTTTCAAGCATTAGGCTCCGATTTGCTGAGCAATTCTCAATCCAGCGATCAAGGCTTTATATTCCACCTCATTATTGGTAGCTGAAAATTTAAAACGGATGGTGTATGCTGCCACGTCCCCATCTGAACTGGAAAGGATAATTTTTGCTTCTAATCCAATTGAGTTTAAGGAGCTGTCAATGTGCAATACCCATGTTTCCCCCGGATCTTCTCGATTTGGTTTTGGATCTTCATTATTTTATGAGTTTGTAGGGTCTTTATATCTAGTTGTCGAATTTTCTTCTGGGAGCTCCTCGCTCGGTATTGTACATTCAAGGATAAAGTCGGCTAAAATTTGGGCCTTAATAGATGGCCTCGACTGGTAGTGAATATCCAACTCCGAGAGCTCTAAAGCTCACTTTGCTATCTATTCGAAAGAATTCGGCTGATGCAGTATCGACTTCAAAGGTTGGTTTGTGACCACTATCATGATATGAGCTTGAAAGTAGGGTTGGAGTTTTCTTACGGCAATAATCAGTGCGAAAATCATCTTTTCTAACTTTGCATATCGAGTCTCCGCATTATGGAGGATCTTGCTGATGTAGTATATAGGCTTCTGAATTTATCCCTCTTTTTGAATAAGAACCATGCTGATTGTCGTGGGCGATACAGCAAGGTAAAGATAAAGTGCCTCACCTGGTAATGGTTTTGTGAGTAGAGGTGGAGAACTGAGATATCTTTTCAGCTCCTCGAAGGCCTTCTGGCACTCTAGGGTCTATTGAAAATTCATCGATCGTTTAAGTGTTTGAAAGAATGGGAGGCATCTTTCAGCTGATCTGAAAACAAAATGATTAAGAGAGACAATTTTTCCAGTCAAGCTTTATACCTCCTTTATAGTCTTTGGGGGTGAGATTTTTAGGATCGCCTTAATCTTCTCTGGATTCACCTCGATTCCTCTACGAGAAATCATGAAATCAAGGAACTTGCCAGCAGCGACTTCGAAAGCACACTTCATGAGATTCAATTTCATTTGGTATTGCCGAAGTATGTCGAATGTTTCATGGAGGTCATGCACGTGATCAGGCATCGACCGACTTTTCACCAGCATATCATCAACATTAGCCTCCATGTTCTTACCAATCTGATCTTTGAAGATCTTATTGATCAGTCTTTAATATGTGGCCCCTGCATTTTTGAGTCCGAAAGGCATCACCTTGTAATAGTAGAGCCCATAGTCAGTAATAAAGGTCGTTTTCTCCTTATCTTCTAGGGCCATCCAGATTTGGTTATAATCGGAGAAGATGTCCATGAAGTTGAAGAGTTCATGCCCAGAAGTGGCATCAATTAGTTGGTCAATTCATGATAATGGATAGCTGTCTTTAGGGCAGGCTTTATTTAGATTGGTGAAGTCGATGCACATACGCCACTTTTCGTTTGCTTTCTTTACCAGAACAGCATTTGCCAACCAGTCTAGGTACATAGCTTTCTGGATGAAATCAGCTTTCAATAATTTGTCCACCTCCTCGGCAATTATCTTTTGGCATTTAGGGACAAAGATTCGCTTCTTTTGCTTTATTGGATGACAGGTCAGGTCCACCTTCAAATAATGGGCCATTACCAATGGGTCAATCCTCGATATATTAGCGACTGACCAAGTGAAAAGGTCCATGTTTGCCTGCAAAAGATCGATTAGTTGGTGTTTTGTTACCTGATTAAGGTAAGATCCATTTTTCACAGTCCAATGGGGATTCTCCTTCTCTAATGGTATATCCTGAAGGTCATCGGATGGTTGAACTCAATTTTCTATGAGGTCGTCACGTGCATCCAGCTCTATTGGAAACTCTGGTTGGTTTCTCGTAGGATCCTCTATTTAGAGCTAAGCAGTGAAGCACTGGTGATGGTTTGGTTGCCTCGAATCTTTCCCACGTCATGAGCTATTGGGAATTTGACCAGGAGATGATAGTTGGATACGACAATCCTGAGTTTCCACAAACTTGGTCTTCCGAGGATGGCATTATAGGCAAAGAAAAGTTTGACGACAAGGAAGTCCACTTGTATGGTCACTTGCTGAGGCGGAGTGCCTACGATTACAGGTAGATTGATCATTCCTTCTGGTGTTATAGTACTGCCAGAAAATCCTTAGATCGACAAGTCAAATGGAATTAATTGATCCAAAGAAAGTCCAATGAGGGAAAGACAAAAAATATAAAATATCAACTGAGCTTCCATTATCGACAAGTATGCGGTGGACATTGAAATTAGAAATATTTAAAGAAACAATCATAGCATCATTATGCGGTTATTGTACACCCTTTGCATCCTACTCAGTGAAAGTTATTTATTGTTGAGGCCCATCATCATGTTTGGGCTTCTTTAATGCTGTCGCTTCAGACGACCCCCCGGTAATCATATGGATTTCTTCGCGAAGAGGTCGCTCCTTAGCTACCGTCGGGTCTCTTTCCTCCTGCACGGGCATTGGGATTTGTCACTACGACTGAGGAGGTGGCTGGCGAGCCCTCGACTGGGGCCGTCGCGATGAGGTTCTTCCACGAACGAAGCATTCGAGCCTTCCTTCCCGAATTAACCTTTCAATGGCATCATGAAGGAGATGACAGTCTTCGGTGTTGTGACCGTGGTGAATATGGTAAAAGCAGAATCTCATAATATCTCGACATTCTGGGCCAATCCGCATCTTCGGAGGTTGGAAGAGTTGGTCTTAGATCTGCATCAAAACTTTTCCTCGGATGGCATTCAAGGGCGTATAGTTATTGAAATGCCTTGGAAGGAGACCGCTGTCAATCACACCTTAATGGGCTAGGAGATCGACAGTTCTGAAAAGAACTTCCACCTTTATTCTTCCTAGGTGGAGAGCAGGAGCGCCATCGGTGGGACTCCCTTTTTGAGGGAAGGCACTCCTTATTCAACCCATCTGATTACTATTGACGAGGGAGACTTTGGTGAAGGCTTCTTCGATATTGGTATACTTCCTCGCCTTCTTCAGTATACCATTGAAGTTCTTTGGATAAGACTTCACCAATGTCCTCTTTAGATTATTTCTCTGCAATCCAGCCATAAAAGCGGACATCGCGATTGATTGATCAAGATCATGGACTTTTAGGATAGCCATGTTGAAATGGCTCAAATAGCTGTAGATCGATTCACCATCCCTCTGATGAATGGTGTATAGATAGTCAGATCGCTTCTACTGCCTACAGCTGCTGACAAAATACGTCGCCAGGCTCAGCTCGTCAAAAGAATGAATCGAGCTAGGCTTCAGATTTGAGTACCATTGCCGGGCTACCCCCTTGAGAGTGGTAGGAAATGCCCGATAGAGAGTAGCATCCGATGCTCCTTGAAAGAGCAAAGCTATCTTAAAAGTTTCAATATGATCGATGGAATCAACAGTCCTATCATAGATCTCGAGCTGAGGCAGCTTGAATCCAGGGGGTAGCAATTTTCATAGGATCCTCTCATCGAATGGAGGCTCGCCGCTAAGACCGTCAAGAAGTCGAGAAAAGGAGGCCTTATTCAGAGCTTCAAGTTTCTTATCGAACTTTCGAAGCTTTCTTTCAATCACCAAGTCTCGGTCGGTGAGGACCTCGGATTGCTGGGGAGAACGGCGGTCGGGAGTAGAACCATGTGCTGATTATGGGCTAAGTGATCGTGGATGGGGTCACCCCCGCTTGAAACTTTATGGAGGTGGCTGTGTGGGTGCAACTTACTGAAAGGATACCAACGGCTGGATCGGCGCTGTCGTTGGTGGTGCGAGTGGGACCGTCGGAGGCATCGGTTGCACCATTGAGGGTGGAGCTGGAGCAGTCAAATTTGGCTGCGATGTCATTGAGGAAGGCGCGATCATCGTTTGGACCGCTTAGACAGCAATCGTCGGGGAGTGGACTTGAGGAATCCTAGGAAAGAAAAGAAACTCCATGTGGGCGCTTGATGCCTGGCACAACTTAGCATGAGGATCCTTGGGCATGGCACATGCTGGCGTGTGTATTTTCTTCCTAGGCATGTGGAGGGTGGTGACTCCAAAGATGACGTGGACCAAGCTTGCTTCTTTATGATGGTCTCTTTCCAAATAAAGCTCAATCCAAAATAAATCCAAGTATGGTCCTATGGATCTAAAATTAAATGCATCAAAAGAACTAATTGATTAAATTAAAAGGACTAGAACAAAATAACTGAAGTAGAGTTATTCTGATATGGCATCTTCAATTCAAATTGAATCTAAATTATGTTGCCGACTTCTATTGACTCTGGTGTCCGCACCAATTCTCTCAGGATGGAGAGAACTCGATCCTATCAAGTGAGGATCGATTTTGCTCTGGTGATGCTCAAGCAAATCGAGATTAATATGCTGTAGTTCTTCTCGAGTGATCCAGGTATCCTCGGACTTCGATCGATCTCACCATCTAACTAAGTACCACTGATAGCCTCGACTCCAGGTGGAGATGATCTGCTCATCCAAAATTTTCTTAATCTGATTATGCTTTGACATTTTGGTCAGTGGACATTCAGGAATAGGCTCTCTCTCAAAGGTTGGTTCAAGCTCAAATGGCTCACTAGGTATTCAAGTTGGCTCTTTATAGGCAACGAGATCTGTAACGTTAAAAGTAGAGCTAATCCTAAAATCAGAAGGTAAGTCCACAACATACACATTTGGTCCGACCTTCTTTAAAATCTTAAATGGACCTGCTCCTCGAGCATGTAACTTCTTGATGATTTTTGATGGAAATCGTTCAGACCTCATTCGAATCATCACATAGTCTCCTTCTGCAAACTCTTGGGTATATCGATGAGAATCTGCATTTTGTTTATAAACTTTTTTACTAATATTAATTTTTTTACTGATCTCTTTATGTAAACTCTTGACATGCTGTGCAAATGACTCTATAGAATTAAAAATCTAGCATGCATGGGTTGTGGGATTAGATCTATTGATTTTTTAGGTTGATATCCATGAACTACTTCCTTGGGATGATCTATCTTAGGATCCTCATGAACTTTTCTCATAGCAATCATCCAAACTGGTGATCCTTTACTCATGGTCATCTCTAATTTCTTAGCACCTATCAAATGGAGGCTTTTCTTTTTGATATTTTCTTTTGGTCCATCGCCTATCTTTCTATTGGTAGCCTTAGGTGGGAAAGGATTGATCATGATCTTCTTATCCTTATGAGTGAAACTGTAGGAGTTGGTTCGATCATAAATCGTAACATCATTATCAAACAGTCAAAGCCAACCTAATATGATACTTTCGACTTTCATGGGTAAGACATCGTACCAAATATGATCCTGATAAGAATGGAGTTGGATGAAAATACGGCATCTAAGTTTGATGAAAATAAAAGAGGAATCTATCCAAGACACACGGTATGGACTGGGATGATCTATAGGAGCTAATCCTAATCGCATAACCGTATCGATGGAGATGGTGTTGATACAGCTACCGCTATCAATGATCATCTTATAAATTTTATTACTAAATTTTATGAAGATATGAAAAATAGAAGTCCTACGTCAGTCTTCACTCTCCTTAGTTTGTGCTAGAACATACCTAACGACTCCAAGCCTAAGGTCTGACTCTAGTGCAACAAAACTTAAAATTTTCTTAGTACTCTCAAATTGCTCGACTAAGTCTGGATCAGCTTCATAAACTTCCTCCTCAATATTTTCTAGAGTTTTCTCTTCTAATTCTTTCATAAATAATCATCGGTTGGGATATTGTGCAGCAAAATGATCATAACCATGATACTTGACGCAGTGGGATCGAGGACTACTTTTCTTAAATAACTCTCCTGCAACTCTTTTTTTTTTATCTGCTTTTCTCATAATAGAATTTATAGGTGGAGGTCCATTACTAGGAGTCTGAGTAGTATTAGATCTCGATCCAGAAGGGGTTACTCGACAAGGTTCAAGATGATGGATGGTCGAATACCTAGAAAATCTCTTAAAATCTAGGGCAAGTTGATAAGCTTGTTCTAACGTGGTTACCTCTTGCAAAAAGAGCTCACGCTGGATATCTTCTCATAATCCAGCTCTAAATCTAGATAAGATAACAATCATATCTTCAGTTACTCCATATCTCATGAGGTACTCATTAAATCTCATGATGTACTCTATGATTGATCTATTTTTTTGAGTAAGTCTCTACTATTGATCTAAAAGTCTTTATTGGTAGGAGGTGGGAAGGTATTTTTTTTTAAATTTTTTCTTCATTTCATCTCAGGTTTCTATCGGATCTTGTCTTCTCTGATTGAGAAGACGTTCAACAATTTTTTAATAAAATTGGGCTTGCCTAACCAACTTCATCCTAGCAAATCTAACTCTTCTTGCTTCAAACATTTCGAACCATCCAAAATAGTGGTCCATACCCGATTCCTAATCTAGGTACTCTCTTGGATCTAGACAACCATCAAAATTTGGAGCTTCGATCTTTACATTCCTAAGGACATGCTCATCCTGATCGAGCTGGTTATGATGGGGGTGTACTGCTATAGGTCGATCTAGATCGAGATTTCTTCTTCTCTGTCCTATAGGTAGTTGGGGAGACTCAGATTCAAATTATCTTTGCCTAGCTTCCTCTAGTACTGTTATTCTTTCACTCATGATTTTCATAAAATCTTTCATATCATCAAACTTCTCAATCAGGACATTAATGATGGCTGCTGTATTGGGATCTATGTTGGTACTGGATGAGAAAGTAGAACGTCGGTATTGGATACCTGATCTAGTGGTCATACAAGTCTAGGATGCAGAAATAAGATGCAGTAAAAAAAATACTGAAAAGTAAATTATGAAAATTTAACCTGTAGGAATTTTAAATTATAAAATTTAAACTAAAGTCCTAACCAATCCTGCTCTGATACCAAATTGATGTAGGACAGTCTAAAAAAAATATATATATATAAAGCTTCCTTCCGTTCATCAATAATAAATCATGTCTGATCGTGGCACATTATTTCCAAGACAGACAGTATAGTTGCCTATACTCTGCTCAAGAGACGTGACTAATTGACATAGGATCAAAGCATAATCAATCTAAATGATGCTGATGAATGCCATTTTAGAGATCAGTAAATAACTAGCAATAATAAAGTAAATAGACAGATAGCAGAAATTAAACATGCTCATGAATAATTATAAAAAAAAAATATAAATGGAATGAAGGATAGCAAGAAATTAAGCCCGCAAGAAATCCAAAAAAGATAAGAAGAATTCGGATCGTGGTAGTTAAGAAACTACCTTGATTAGGGCTCTTAAACTTTTAATCAAGCAGATCTATCAATAAAGAATTGGATCTTTACCAACATCAGATCTAAAAAAAATAAGTAAAAAAATTAAAGATCAGTTGAGAAGGAATGAAGGTCCTTGTCAACGTTTGATCTGTAGAATAATAGATCACTCTTTCTCTCTCTGCATGATAGATAAAAATCTTAAAGAAAATAAATCTTCTTTTAGTGGAATAGGCTTATGTAGGTAGATGGTGAAGACGAATCGGGATCGTAGGAATACTGAATCTCAAGAGAATGAAGATTAAAGAGATAGAAAAAGATGGGCCCCACACCCTCCCCTCGTGGGATGATTTTGGGTCTCACACCCTCTCTCTCTCGAAGCGACCAACATAAGTGTTTATGAGAATTATAAATTGATTCATTCATT
Source organism: Cocos nucifera (assembly GCA_006176705.1). Classification (NCBI taxonomy): domain Eukaryota; kingdom Viridiplantae; phylum Streptophyta; class Magnoliopsida; order Arecales; family Arecaceae; genus Cocos; species Cocos nucifera. The sequence goes on along the minus strand of QRFJ01000092.1, from coordinate 2,899,839 downwards.
TATTGTCTCATTCATGAAAGATACATGGGTTTATATAGGATCTTAGGGATCCTATTTCTTTTAGAAATCCTATTTTCTTTACAAGAAAAAATCAACCCTCCCAACAAAAAAGTAAAATATTATGTATGATTTTCAAATACAATAATATATCATATCTATCATTTATAGAATCATAGAGAAGAAATCAGTCTTTTAATAAAATAAGTAAGAAATCAAAAACTCTTAAGGAATCCTAAGAAAGAAAAAGAACTCAATGTGGACGCTTGATGCCTGGCATAACTTGGCATGAGGATCCTTGGGCATGGCACATGCTGGTATGTATATTTTCTCTCTGAGCGTGTAGAGGGTGGTGGCTTCAAAGATGACATGGACCAAGCTTGCTTCTTTATGATGGTCTCTTTTCAAATAAGGCTCAATCCAAAATAAACCCAAGTACGGTCCTATGGATCCAAAACTAAATACATCAAAAGAACTAATTGATTAAATCAAAAGGACTAGAACAAAATAACTGAAGTAGAGTTATTCTGATATGGCTTATTCAATCCAAATTGAATCTAAATTATGTTGTCGATTTTTGTTGGCTCTGGTGTCCACACCATCCTTTCTAGTCCAACTATAGATCAAAATATCATCAAAGTACATGACTACAAACTCTCTTATAAATGGTCGAAGTACTTGGGTCATCAATCTCATGAAAGTACTAAGGACATTAAATAATCCAAATGGTATCATCATCTACTCATATAAATCATCTTTTATCGTAAAAGCAATTTTCCACTCATCTTTCGGTCTAATTCTTACCTAATGTTAACCACTTTTGAGATCAATCTTAAAAAAAATAGTGGCTCTAACCATCATATCTAGCATGTCATCTAACCTAGGGATGGAAAAATGGTACTTAATGGTGATCTTATTAACGGCATGGCTATCTATGCACATTCTCTATGTACCATCCTTTTTTAGAGTCAATAGTACAGAAATTGCGCAAGACTTAAACTCTCTCTCACGGATTCTTTTTTCATCAGCTCTCCAACTTGCCTTTGCAGCTCGGCGTGCTCAGTAGGATTCAATCTATAATAGAGCAAATTGGATAGGATAAATTCAGGTACAAGATCAATAGCATACTGAATGTTTCTTATGGACGGTAAGTGATCTAAGAGATCCTCAAAAAAGATATTATGAAATTCACTAAGAAGGCTAACTACTTTCTTGGGATGATCTATCTTAGGATCTTCACGAACTTCTCTCGCAGCAAGCATCCAAACTGGTGATCCTTTATTCATGGTCGTCTCTAATTTTTTAGCACCTATCAGATGGAGGCTTTTCTTTTTTATATTTTTTTTGATCCATCATCTATTTTTCTATTGGTTGTCTTAGATGGAAATAATTGATCATAATCTTCTTATCCTTATGAGTGAAACTATAGAAGTTGGTTCAGTCATAAATTATAACATCATTGTCAAACAGCCAAGACTGATCTAATATGATACTTCCAACTTTCATGAATAAGACATCGCACCAAACATGATCATGATAAAAATGAAGCTAGATGAGAACATGTCATCTAAGTTTAATGAGAATAAAGAAAAAATCTATCCAAGACATATGGTATGGGCTAGGATGATCTACAGGAGCTAAGCCTAATTGCTTAACCATGTAGTTAGAGATGGCGTTGATATAGCTACCGCTATCAATGATTATCTTATAAATTTATTATTAAATTTTATAAAGATATGAAAAATAGAGATCCTACGTCAATCTTTACTCTTCTTAGTCTATGCTAGAACATACCTAATGACTCCAAGACTAAGGTCTGACTTTGGTGCAATAAAATCTAGGATATCCTTAGTACTCTCAAACTGCTCGGCTAAGTCTGGATTAGCCTTGGAGTCATTAGGTATGTCCTTAGTACTCTCAAACTGCTCGGCTAAGGTCTGACTTCGGTGTAATAAAACCTAGGATATCCTTAGTACTCTCAAATTGCTCGGCTAAGTCTGGATTAGCTTCATAAACTTTCTTCTCAATATTTTCTAAAATTTTCTCTTCTAATTCTTTCATAAATAAAGATCAATTAGGACATTGTGCAGCAAAATGACCATAACCATTTTACTTGAAATAATGAGATTGAGAACTACTTTCTTTAGATAACTCTCCTACAACTATTTTTTCTTTATATATCATCTTTTCTCATAATAGGATTTGTAGTTGGAGGTTCGTTACTAAAAGTCTGGTTAGTATTGGATCTTGATCCAAAAGGAATTACTCGGCTAGGTTCAGGATGATGGATAGTCGAATACTTAAAAAATTTCTCAAAGTTTAGGATAAGTTGATAAGCTTATTCTAATATGGTTACCTCTCGCAAAAATAGCTCACGCTGGATATCCTCTCGTAATTCAGCTCTAAATCTAAATAAAATAACAATCCTATCTTTGATTACTCTACATCTCATGAGGTACTCATCAAATCTTGTGATGTACTCTATGACTGATCTATTTTCTTGAGTAAGTCTTTGTCATTGATCTAAAAGTCTTTATTGGTAGGAGGTGGGGAGATATTTTTCTCTAAGTTTTTTCTTCATTTCATCCTAGGTTTCTATCGAATCTTGTCTTCTTTGGTTGAGAAGATGCTCAATACTTTTTCAATAAAGTCGTACTTACCTAACCAACTTCATCCTAGCAAACCTAACTCTCCTTATTTTAGATATTTCATACCATCCAAAATAGTGATCCATACCCAATTTTCAATCTAGATATTCTCTCGGATCTAGATAACTATCAAAACTTAGGATTTCGATCTTCACATTCATAAGGACATGCTCATCCTGGTCGAACTGATTATGATGTGGGCATGCTGCTATAGATCGATCTAGGTCTAGATTCCTTCTTCTCTATCCTATAGACAGTTGGGGAGACTCGAGTTCAAGTTATCTTTTTCTAGCTTCTTCTAGTACCGCTATTCTTTCACTCATGATTTTCATAAAATCTTTCATGTCATCAATGGATGGTAAGAAGTAACTTTTTCATGATAATACCATGATTTTTACAAAAAAAATTAAATTTATTTGAAAAATATTCATCTTCTCTATCACATCTTATTCTTTTGATTTCTTTTCATAATTATTTTTCCACTTCTGCCTTATATATTTAAACTTACTAAAAGCTTCATCTTTATTTTTCAATAAGAATACATAGGTATACTTTGAAAAGTCATCGATAAATATAATAAAATATTTTTTCCTCATCTAGTTAAGTGATTATTATTATCACATATATCAATATGTATTAACTCTAATATAGTAGTAGATCTAATTAAATATTTAGTAGGCCTTTTATAAATTTTAGCTTGAACACAATATTGACATTTTTTTTCATTTAATATAGATCTATCTATTTTAGGCACTAATTCATGTTGTATCATTCTATCCATAGTTCTTTAAACTATATGACATAATTTATAATGCCATATATTATGTATATTAAATTGAAAAATATAATCAACATCAAGCAAGTAAGTAGAAGATACATTATTATTCATTAAACTGAGTAAGTATACCTTGTCATAGCCCTTTCCAATAAAGATCTCTCTTTTAATAAGAACCACTTTGTCAAAGTCAAACATCACATGAAAGCCATAAAGGCCAAGCAAACAAACAGATACAAGACTTTTTCTAAATCCGGGAATATGATACACATTTGTAAGGGTAAGAGTAAGAGTTTTTTTCGAGGATAGAAGAAGATGCACTTTTCTAATGCCTACAACTACACTAGGGGCTGAATTTTTCATGTAGACGTTGACTTCATTTTCCATAGCCTTGTAGGTGGTAAAGATATTTTTGTGGGGAGTTATATGACAAGTAGTGCATGAGTCTAGCTACCAACCATTATCCAAATCAACCATAAGAGGACAGCAACATGAAGATTAATATCGCCAACAATTGCAGGTTGCTACATTTTTTCAGATTGTTGACCTTTTCTACGATGGCATTCTCTTGCAACATGTTCAAGTTTTCGATATACAAAATATGAATATTTCTTCTTCTTATGTCCTTTCTTACCCCTAAAATTATTCCTTGATTTGTGCAGCCATTTATTCTTCTTTTTTTCGGGTTTTTTTTGTGTGGCTGATTTTCTAACATAGACTTTTCACCCTCAACAACAAGTACTTTCTCATAGTTTTTTTCTTCAAGTTGATTCCTTTTGCGAGCCTATTCTTTAATTTGAATATGTTGATGCAATTCTTCCATGGAGTAAAATTTTTCTTATGTTTCAACATAGTATGATATTCTTTACAAGAAGATGGCAATTTGCCCATTATAGTTGAATTTGAAATTTCTCACTCATAGGCTCACCAATTGCCGCAATATCTTGGGCAATTTGTTGCATGCCATCAATTTGATCAACAACAGATTTAGAATCTACCATACGATACTCAAGATATTTATTAATAAAAAAAAAGGCTACTAGCATCATTAATAACATATAGAGCTTACATTGCATTCATTAATTTCAATACCATATTATCACATAGAAATATATCAAAGAGTGGATCAGCCATTGCATTTAGAATCATGCCATGACATATATAATCATCTTCAAGCCATTTTAATTGTTCCATTATATAGCTTTGATTATTTTCTTGAGAAGATACTCCTAAAAAAGAGTCGATTATTGGATCCACACCTTGCATATGATTATTCTCTATTGAAATGCTATCTTGACTATTAATTGAGTTTCCATTAGGATATTAAACTTGAAGAACATAGGCTACTCAGTTAATAGTAAGATAATAATGTATCTTCAATATCCACCATTGAAAAGATGCTCCTTCAATCCGTTGAAGCTTCTCAATATTGGTTGGAATCTTCACCGCTTGATTTGCCATTTGTTGGGGATAAATCTTTCTCTCGTCGAAGTCCAACCTGGTGTTTAGCCTAATGCAGCTGAAAATCACGAAAGAGCTTTGATCGAAAATTCTTTCCTCGGTGATTGAACCCCACCCAATCTCCTCAAGCAGTCGAACTCATTCAGTGGCTGAACTCCTTCGGCTGGATTTTGAATCCAATCGAACTTCTCAACGGTCGAGCCCCAGTCGAACTTTTTCAGCGACCGAACTCCTTCCGAACTTCTTCAGTCAAGCTTCTACGGGAGTCGAACTCCTTTCAGACTCTTCCAACCGTCGGACTTCTACGGAAGCCGAACTCCTTCCGAACTCCTCCAGCAGTCGGACTTCTATGAAAGCTGAACTCCTTCCGAATTTCTTCTTCAGTCGGACTTCTATGGAAGCCGAACTCCTTCCGAACTCCTCCAGCAGTCAAACTTCAATGAAAGTCGAACTTCTTTCGAACTCCTTCAGTCGGACTTCTAAAGGAGTCGAACTCCTTTCAGACTCCTCCAGCAGTCGGACTTCTATGGAAGTCAAACTTCTTTCGAATTTTTTCTCTAGTTGAACTTCTACGGGAGCCAAACTCCTTCCGAATTTTTCCTCCAGTCAGACTTCTACAGAAGCCGAACTCCTTTCAGACTGTTCCTTCAAATAAATTTCTACAGACGATTCCACTACTGAATGATTATAATTATTATTTATCATAATAATTATGATTGTTATTTATCAGAATAATTATGATTGGTATTTATCAGGATGATTATGATGGGCATTTATCAGAATGATTATAACGGTCATTTATCAGGACAGTTACAATAAGCTCCGTCTATAAAAAGGGATCCTTCAGATATGTTTTCTCTAAGCTTTCTTTTTCTTTCCAAAACTCTATCGAACTCCTCTCTGAGCACTCCATTTTTATGGACCAAAAGAGCTAACTTGATCGTCGGAGGGTCCTACTAGAGCCACCACCATCAACTCCAGATGAAACTTTATTTTGCAGATCACCGACGGTGACCTCATCTTCCTCGACTCCAGCTCGTTCCGACGTCAACCAGATTCTGCATCAACAAAATTGGTGCTAGAGAGAGGTCTCTCTTCTATCTCTCTAAATTTTTTTTCAGAAAAAATATCTTCCAAGAAAGCTTCGATCTGATGATCAATGACCTCTACAGCCAGATCCCATCTAGATACAACTGTTCCAACTTTAGTAACTCAAGCACCACCTACAGCCATGGTGGATGCTCTAATACCAGTTCAATCGGAGCAAGCTTTTTTGGAGCCCCGTGATTCGATCTAGGAACAACTGATCTCGGCTATCCAACCTTTGGTCTTGGAAAAGAAAAGTAGAGGATGGAAGACCCATGCTTGGACCATGACTCGACCTAGGGGGAAGCTTTGCACTCATTCCACTAGAAAATCCTGGAGATCAACGATCATGAAAATCTCTTGGATCAAAGGCTCTTAGAAATGAGTCGACGAATTGAAGAGCTCCGTCATACTTCCTCCTCATACGATAATGATATTCGGACTGACCTTCCTTTTTCTCAGAGGATCATACAGAAATCAATCCCATCAAACTTTAAGCTCCCGCAGTTTGAGAGTTACGATGGAACCTCCGATCCAATCGATCATCTGAAGATCTTTCGAATAATGATGTTGCTCTATGGTACATCAGACGCTATTTTATGCCGAGCTTTCCTATCCACCCTCAAGGATGCAGTCAAAAATTGATACTCGACACTTAAGCCAGGTACTATCTTTTTCTTTAATCAGATGAGCCATCAGTTTGCGGCTCATTTTATCAGTAGCCGATGTCCGCATCGAGGTTCGAATTCTTTGATGAACATCAAGTAACAGAAGGGAGAGTCCATCCGAACTTATGTCATCTGATTTAATACCACTGCATTAGAGGTCTAGAACCTAGATCAATTAGTTGCAATGGCCGCACTCAAGGGTGGCCTCCAGAAGAATGATTTGCTATTCTCTCTGGAGAAGAAGTATCCTAGAAACTTTGTTGATCTGCTAGCTCGGCTGAAGGTTACGCTCGAGCTGAAGAGGCCTTTAAGGCCAAGGATGATGAAGCCTTTGGTAAGCGGCGAATTGACGAGTCGGACGGACCCACCAAGAAAGAAAAGTCGAGCGAAGCTAGGCCGTACTTTCAAACTTTTTTTAAGCGAAAGCAAGTCCGAACTCCCCCTCGAGCTCGAAGGCAAGGAAGCCTGGATAGAAGGGTGCGGCGAGGTTCTCCCCAATGAAGATTTTACAACTATGTCCCCCTCAATGCTCCAAAAATTTAAGTATTGATGAAAATCAGGGAGCAACTATCAAGACCGAAAAGGATGTACTCTCATCTCAGCAAGCGCAATCCTAACAAGTTCTGTCTTTATCATCGTGATCACGGTCATGATACTGAGGAGTGTATCCAACTCTAAGATGAGATTGAGGAGCTCATCAAGCGAGGCAGGTTAGGCTGATTCCTACGACGATGGCCTAAAGGATGAAAACATCGGTCGAGGGTATTGCCGCAACCTAAGCCACCAAGAAAGGAGGATCAACAAGAAGATCAACCGCCTCTCGACATCATCAACATGATCTTGAGGAAACTTTGGCAAGAAGAGGTCAGCAGATCCGAGTGAAGAGATGGAGGACTGAAGAATCCATAACCTTCATTGAGGCAGACGCTCAGGGATCCAATTCTCCTATAATGATGCGGTTGTAATCTCTTTAAACATTGTCGATTATGATGTATGCCGTATTTTAATAGATAATGGAAGCTCGACTGATGTATTATTTTATAGTGCCTTCTCAAAACCACTTGGGGCCTATGAACTCTCCATTGATAGACTTCACTGGCGATGCCATACCAATTGAGGACATAATAACTTTGGTCGTGACTGTGGAGCAATGCCCAAAACTGGCTAAGACATAGATTGACTTTTTAGTCGTAAGGACTCCGTCCACCTATAATGCTATTCTCGATCAACCTGATCTAAATGCACTTTAGACAGTGGTATCAACTTATTATTTAAAGATGAAGTTTTTGACAAGTTATGGGATTGGAGAGGTCAGAGGAGATCAAACTCTGGCAAGACACTGCTACTCAATCATCCTGCATAAGAAAGAACAGTCTAATCCTTATCTTATTGACGGACTGGATGTCCGCGATGATCTTATCGAGGAGCGGAGTGAGCCTATGGAGGACCTCGTATTTGTATCCTTGAACGATGAAAATGCAGAGCACGCCATACAGATCAGCTCCAACTTGGAGGATGAGGTTTGGGAATAACTCATCACCTTTCTCAGGAAGAATGCGAACATCTTTGCTTGGGCCCTAGCGGATATGCCAGAAATTGATGCCGAAGTTATGGAATATCGGCTGACCATTGATCCGAAATATCGATCGATAAAAGAGAAACTACGCAGCCACACCCTAGAGAGGCAAAAAGTAATTACGAAAGAAGTAGGCAAGCTTCTCAAAGCTGAATTTATCCAAAAAGTCAACCATCCGACCTGGGTCTCAAATGTGGTCCTCGTCAAAAAGGCAAACAATAAGTGGAGAATATGTATAGACTTCAAAAAGCCGAATAAAGTCTGTCCAAAAGACAGCTATCCTCTTTTCAGAATTGATCAACTGATAGACGCAACCTTAGGTCATAAGCTCCTCACCTTCATGGACGCCTTCTTCGACTATAACCAGATATGGATGGCGCTAAAGAACGAGGAGAAAACTACTTTTGTTACCGACCGTGGTCTTTACTATTATAGGGTTATGCCCTTTGGGCTTAAAAATGCAAGGACAACGTACCAACGCTTGGTCAATAAAATCTTTAAGAAGTAGATCGATCGTAATATGAAAGTGTATGTGGATGACATGCTCGTCAAAAATTAAGCTTCTATAAACCATCTTGCCGATCTTGAAGAGACCTTTAGTGCACTCAGAAAGCATAAAATGAAGCTGAACCCGACCAAGTGCGCCTTTGGTGTGACCTCTGAAAAGTTTATGAGATTTATGGTGTTGAGGTGCAGGATTGAAGCAAATTTCAAGAAAATTTGAGCCATTCAAAAGATGACCGCTCTAAAGACAATCAAAGAAGTTCAACGTTTGACTGAAAAAGTGGCATCCCTAAATCGCTTCATCTCGAGATCAGCCGAGCGATGCATGTCCTTCTTCCAAGTTCTCAAACAACTAAGGAATTTTTACTGGACGATGGAGTGCTGGCGGGTATTTAAGGAGCTTAAAAATTACCTCGACTCACCCCCATTGCTGGTGAAGCCCGAATCTGAAGAAGAATTATTCTTATACCTAGCGGTCTCTCCGACGGCCTTGGCAGCAGTCCTAGTCAGGAGAAAGTAAAGATACAACGATCGGTTTACTACATAAGTCGGGTCCTAAATGATGCAAAGACCAGATATTCTGAGCTAGAGAAATTGGTTTACTCTCTTCTAATTGCTGTCAGGAGGCTCCAACCTTACTTCTAAAGGCACACCATAATAGTCCTCATCGATCAACCAATAAAGGCAGTCCTTCAGTGAATGGATGCTTCTGGAAGAATCGCAAAATGGACAATTGAGCTCACGAAATTTGATATCAATTATCGATCTCGACCATCGATCAAAGTCTAGATATTAGCAGATTTTATAGTGGAGTGTACCATTTTTGATGATGCCGAGCTTGAGCAGAATGAGATAGGCACTTTCCTATCGCAATTGAACCTTCCTGAAGAGACAGTCGACCTTCTCGAAGGTTTTTGAGCTCTGTACGTGGATGGTTCGTCCAACTCTACTAGATCGAATGTGGGATTGATCTTAGTCAGCCCTGAGGGAGTCATCATCGAGTATGTACTACGCTTTGAATTCTCAGTCACTAATAATGGGGCCGAGTATGAAGCACCGATTGTCGAGTTAAAAATTATAAGAGAATTAAGAGTAGATCGGCTTCAAGTCTACAACGATTTCTAATTAATGGTCTGCCAAGTTAGTAGCAGCTATGAAGCACGAGAGAAAAGTATGATGAAATATCTTAAGAAAGTAAAAGACTTGACTCTGGCCTTCAGCTATTTCGGCATTCAATAGATTTCGAGAGCAGAAAATATAAGAGCCGACCTTCTCTCTAAGTTGGCCACTTCAGCTCCAGCCGAACTTCCCAAAAAAGTATTTTTTGAGACCTGAAGTGCCTAAGCTCAGAGGAATCATAGGTCATTTTGCAGACAGAACTTGAGCCAAGCTGGATCGACCCGTTGGTTGCCTACCTCAAGGAAGAAGTCCTTCCTCATGATCGAAAAAAAGCTCAAAAACTCAAGAATCAAGCCTCCTGGTACGTTTTGTACGAGGGCAGGTTGTATAAGAGGCCGTATTCGCTGCCGTTGTTGAGATATCTTCGACCTTTAGAAGCCCATTTCATATTATGAAAAGTGCACAAGGAAATCTATCGAAGTCATGTGGAGCCAGGTCTCTATCGAAAAAGCTACTTCGGTGAGGATACTCTTGGCCGATCTTATACCATGATTCTATGAAGTATATCAAAAAATATGACTATTGTTAGAAGAATGCGAGCATACAAAGATAGCCAACCTCCGAGCTTACTCCGCTAAGTGCACCCTGGCCATTTGCATAGTGGGGAATGGACATACTTGACCCTTTTTCGACAGCATTCGGACAATGAAAGTTCCTCCTGATTGCGATCGACTACTTCATCAAATGGATCGAAGCCAAACCTCTAGCCAAAATTATCGAAACTAAGGTACAGAACTTCGTCTGAAAGTTAATAGTCTACCGATTCGATCTATCCCAACCCTCATAATCGATAACGGATGACAATTCGTCGGGACGAGATTCGCCAAATTCTGCGAAGACCTAAGCATCTTCCACCACTTCACATCGATAGCTCACCCACAGGCAAATGGGAAAGCTGAAGTGACCAACCAAACTCTACTGCAAGGTATCAAGATAAGACTCGATAGAGCAAAGGGGGCCTAGGTGGACGAGCTCTATCATGTTCTCTGGGCATATCAAACTACTCAAAGACTGCCAACTAGAAAAATACCATTCACCTTGGCCTTTCGAACAGAGGCAGTCATCTCGATCGAACTTAAGCTCCCATCAGCATGGGTTATGGCCTTCAACGAGCAGCACAACCCACAGGATCTCAGAGTCAACCTCGATCTGCTGAAAGAAAAAAGAAAGAAAGTTCAAGTTTGGATGGTAGCCTACAGACGAAAGGTGGTCCGATACTATAACTCCAGAGTCAGAAGTAAAATAATTAAAGTGGAAGACTTAGTACTTCGGTGAGTCACCATCTCTCAGCCTTAGAGCCAAAGAAAGCTTGCCCCAAATTGGGAAGGTCCGTATAAGATGGTGGAGGTCATCCGGTCCGAAACTTATCATCTGAAGGAGCTCAAAAGAATAATGCTCCCACGATCTTGGAATTCAAAAAATCTGGAGATTTACTATCAATAATTTTTCAATAATAAAACTTCTTCATTTCAACATTATTATTTTTTAGTGTAAAAATTATGTGATGACATGAAAAAAATAATTAGAAGTAGCCGTGTTAGGAACAGGAGGAGAACCTCATCCTAACGTGAGCAAAGTCGAAGATCTCATTCATTTTAGATGAGATGGGGGGAGAGGCCCTAACAACAACCCTTATATGCCCCCACAGCCTATTAGGAACAGAAGGAGAACCTCGTCCTAACATGAACAAAGTCGAAGACCTCGTTCATTTTAAACGAGATGGGGGGAGAGACCCTAACAACGGTCCTTATGTGCCCCCACAGCCCGTTAGGAATAGGAGGAGAATCTCGTCCTAACGCGAGCAAAGTCGAAGACCTCATTCATTTTAAATGAGATGGGGGGAGAAGCCTTGACAATGGCCTTTATGTGCCCCCATAGTCCGTTAGGAATAGGAGGAGAACCTCGTCCTAACGTGAACAAAGTCGAAGACCTCGTTCATTTTAGACAAGATGGGGGAAGAAGTTCTGACAACGACCCTTATGTGCCCTCATAGTCCGTTAGGAATAGAAGGAGAACCCTGTCTTAACGTGAGCAAAGTCGAAGACCTCGTTCATTTTAAATGAGATGGAGGAAGAAGTCCTGACAACGGACCTTATGTGGCCCCACAACCCGTTAGGAATAGGAGAAGAATCTCATCCTAACATGAACAAAGTCGAAGGCCTCGTTCAGTTTAGATGAGGTGAGAGGAGAGGTCCCAACAATGGCCCTATTATGCCCGAGCCTCAACTTTGACGTCAACCTTGGCTAGAGATAAGATCTCCTCCGAACTTCAACCTGAACTGGCGCAGAGCTCTGAAGAGGACTTCGACAGTCGTCCTTTTTTGTACTCCCTTCGAGTTTTAAACTCAAAAGTAGAAAAATTATTGTTGGGGATAAACATCGCTCCTACCGAAGTTCAACTTGGTGTTTAGCCTAATACAACTGAAAATCATGAAAGAGCTTCGATCGAAAATTCTCTCCTCAGCGACCGAACCCCATCCGATCTCCTCCAGCGGCCAAACTTATTTAGTGGCCGAACTCCTCCAGCTGGATTCTGAATCCAATCGAACTCCTTAGCAGCCGAGCCCCAGTCGAACTTTTTCAACGGTCGAACTCCTTCCAGACTCCTCTAGTCGGACTTCTACGAGAGCCGAACTCCTTCCAGACTTCTCCAACAGTCGGGCTCTTACGGAAGCCAAACTCCTTTCGGACTCCTCCAATCGGACTTCTACGGGAGCCACCTTCAGTAATCGAGCTTCTATGGAAGCCGAACTTCTTTCGAATTTCTCCTACAGTCGGACTTCTACAGGAGCCGAACTTCTTTCGAATTTCTCCTCCAGTCGAACTTCTATGGAAGCCGAACTTCTTGCAGACTGTTCCTTCAGATAGATTCCTACAAGCGATCCTACTACTGAATGGTTACAATTATTATTTATCACGATAATTATGATTGTCATTTATCAGGATAATCACGATTCACATTTATCAGGACGATTACGATGGGTATTTATCAGAATAGTTACGACGGTCATTTATTAGGACAGTTACAACAAACTCCATTTATAAAAAGAGATCCTTCATATACGTTTTCTCTAAGCTTTCTTTTTTTTTTTCGAAATTCTACCGAACTCCTCTCTGAGCACTCCATTTCTATTGGCCAGAAGAGCTAACTTGATCGTTGGAGGGTCCTACCGGAGCTACCATCACTAACTTCAGATGGAACTTTATTTTGCAAGTCATCGACGGCGATCTCGTCTTCCTCGACTCTAGCTCGTCCCGACGTCAACCAGATTCTGCACCAATACCATTGAAAAAAACACTGTCTTTAAACTTATTATTGAATTGATGAAGAAAGAAAAAAATAAATGGACAAGATGTATCTATTGTCTTAAAGATAATATTTTCTCCGCTAAGATCGTAATTCATAAATTTTTCGACGATAATTTTGAAAACTTACCTACGGGATATAATGCTCGGCTCTTATCCTTTCTTTAAGTTTCTTACGTTTTAATATCGAATTTATAATAATTTAAAAAATATTATTCAAAAGATATATATTTTTTTTTTGGAAGAGTTTTTTTTTTTTTTATGGAGAGATAAGAAAAAAAAAAAAGAAAACTCTTTAATTTAAAAAGAAAATCCGATAACTATTTAAAAAGAAACGCCAAAATTGAAGCTCCTGTTCCCATACGTAATCCCACATGCCGCAAACCCCTTTAAAACTATATCTAATTTCTTATATTAAAGAAAAGTACAACAAAATATGGGAAAGGATGATTGGTTTAATTTAGCACTTTTTACATGCCACGAAGGCTTGGCTTGCGGAAGATTCCCAAACAATCATCTCATGTCCACTAATAATTATTATCATTGACAAAATTTTATTGTCCTATGTAACATTACTAGCAATGAATTTGTCCAGGAGTTCTTATTGATAAAAGTTTTATGCAAGAGTTTTGAGATACCCAATGAGGAAATCGGCCCCAGAAAATTTTTGATTAACAGGATCTTAACATCAACCATCAAATGCTCTCTTGCTGCCCCAAACATGGACTTCATTGATGAAACACTGAAATCCCACCTTAAACAACCGACACGTCCCCTTCCGTTTCCATCCATCAAGACCATTTATCAAAATACTCGTATATTTGTCACGGTCCGAGCAGTAGTACTCCGTATCTGATACTGATCCCGCATCCGCCACTCTGACTAAAGATTCGATCCTAGAAGCGCCACGGTTCCGCCGAACAGATAAAACAAACGCGCGACAAAAAGGTGCGTGAGGGAGGGAGCCGCGTTGCCTTCTCCGATCTCCTTCCCTTCATCATCTTCTCGCATTCCTCTCTTCCTGGCCTTTTAAACCCAAAAACCACCACCACCTTTTCCTCCCTTCATGGCTTCTACGACCAACCTCTACTCCTCCTCCTCTCCCTGCCTCCAATTCCCTCATCTCCACTCGCAGTCCCACCACCAGAGGCCCAATCCCAGCTTCGTCTCTCTGCCGTCCAGGCGGCGCTCGCTCCGCTGCTTCTCCTCACCCTCCTCGAAAGGGCCGCCCGGCCAGGGAGAGGACGACCCGGCCGTCAAGGAAGTCGAACGGATCCTCGAGGAGAAGCGTCGGGCGCAGCTCGCCGCCCGCATCGCCTCCGGCGACTTCACCGGGCAGCAACCCGGGTCCGAATCCCTTCTCTCCTCCACTCCTCCCACCCATCTCTAGCTCCTCGTCTTCTATGGACTGATTACTGATGGTTTTCCTTTTTCTTCCAAGAAAAGGTGGATCTCTGTGGTAAAGAGTGGGCTTTCGAAGCTGGGACCGCCAGGGAAGCTCTTGGAGGAGCTGCTGTCGAGATTGACCGGCGACGATGGTTTGCCGGGGGGAGAGCGGCTAGAGATGCCGCGGGCCAAGGGTTCGATCGGTGCTGTGGGAGGGCAGGCCTTCTTTCTCCCTCTTTACGAGCTCTTCCTCACCTATGGAGGTATCTTTCGCCTTACCTTTGGCCCCAAGGTAATGAATTTCTTCAGTTCTCCTACCTTTCTACTAGTACAAGCTTTATGGAAGAATGGGAAAGTTTGTCTCTTTTATTCAATTTGCAGAATCCTAATTGTTAAAGTTTCGGCTTTTTTTTTTTTTTTTAAATATACATGTTTATTTTTTAAAATCAGTCGTTCCTGATCGTTTCTGATCCCGCAATAGCTAAGCACATACTGAAGGATAATTCCAAGGCTTACTCCAAGGTAATTTCTTCTTTCCCTTTTTATCAAAATTTCCATTCTTGATGGTAGCATACGTGAGTTGTTTTGGTCGGTACAGGGTATACTGGGGGAAATTCTGGAGTTTGTGATGGGAAAGGGTTTAATCCCAGCTGACGGTGAGGTTTGGCGGGTCCGGAGACGTGCCATCGTTCCGGCATTGCATCAGAAGGCAATTACTTCTTTGTTGCTCTGTTGAATTAAGCGACTTGGTTCTGTTACTGTTGTCCCTTTGTGTGTCCTCACTGGGTCTTGTGAACAGTATGTTGCTGCCATGATCAATCTCTTTGGAGAAGCTTCATATGGGCTCTGCACGAAGTTAGATGCCGCAGCATCAGATGGAGAGGATGTGGAGATGGAGTCACTCTTTTCACGATTGACATTGGATATCATTGGCAAGGCTGTCTTCAATTATGAGTTTGACTCTTTAACATATGATAACGGAATAGTCGAGGTGCTCATCTTAATTCTTTTTGCATTTGCATTTTTGCAGCCATTTACTCATATATCTTGTGGGCATGTTTTTTGTTGGTGATATGACATATCTTTTTCTATGAAATCTATAGGCGGTTTACACCGTTCTGAGAGAAGCAGAGATGCGAAGTACTTCTCCAATACCAACTTGGGAAATTCCAATATGGAAAGACATCTCCCCACGGCAGAGGAAGGCCACAGAAGCTCTTAAGTTGATCAATGACACCCTTGATAATTTGATTGCTATTTGCAAGGTAATTCTTATCAAGTACATTGATGTTTGGTGGTAGAAAATATAAGTTTCTTTGGCCTCCAGTATTTGATGCATTCAACAGATTAAGATTTCCCGGGTTGTAAGTCATTGCTATGCTCTCTTCTTAGCATGTAATACTGTTATTTGCTGCATTCGTGCAGCCGATCAAACTTATGTTTCTTAAAGAAAATATAACTTCGGAAGCTTATGGCTACCATCTGAGCAAATGCATATTTACTTTGTTGAATGCATCTGGGTACTTATGTGCAACAAATAACTAACTGTTCTGTACTGGCCTGAATTGCTCGTCTGTTCATGATTACAGAGAATGGTAGAGCAAGAGGAGCTGCAATTTCATGAGGAGTACATGAATGAGCAGGATCCTAGCATTCTTCACTTTCTACTGGCATCAGGGGATGATGTCTGCATCAAATTCTGTGATGTTTGAAGTTTACATATTTCACAGTTGAACATGTTCATCTAAATTCTTTAATGCTTGTCTTAGGTTTCTAGCAAGCAACTTCGTGATGATTTGATGACGATGCTTATAGCAGGCCATGAAACATCCGCAGCGGTTTTAACATGGACCTTTTATCTTCTTTCTAAGGTAACCATCCTCTGATTACTAGTTGAATAAGCATGGTTCTCTTATTTTTCTGCAAATTACCAAGCTTGGATAACGTTCAGCAATTCTTTGGTAACTTCTTGTAGGTTACTGCAACCAAGTAGCTGCATTAGCGTACTAGACTATGGTCTATTATTAGGCAATCACTAATGTACAACTTATGCATGCAAATTTATTTTGACTTGCATATTATTGTATAATTTCATTAAAAACAGATTACCAAATTCTTGCAAAGTTTATTGCTTTCATGCAGATATTACTCTCTGCTTTAAATAATTTGTGTTTTTCCTTTAAAGGAACCAAGAGTTGTGGCCAAGCTCCAAGAAGAGGTAAACTAAGCATTTATGTGTACATAAGATTAAACAATTTAATGCTTCCCTTTTCTTTTTGAAAACCATAAACTCTTTGTTTGGTCATGTTTTTTAGGTTGACTCCATTTTAGGGGATCGCTTTCCAACAATTGAAGACATGAAGAAATTAAAGTACACTACACGAGTGATCAATGAAGTGAGAGCTTGCGATTCATTTTGATTTCCATCAGTGCAGCTCATTTACAAATGCTTGAAAGAGGTCTTGCTGTGTCATCTGGGCAAATATAATTACACAAATTCAAATTATTTTGCAGTCATTGAGACTTTACCCACAACCACCGGTTTTAATTCGTCGTTCTCTTGAAGATGATGTGCTTGGGAAGTACCCCATAAAACGGTAATTATTTTATCACATATAAGAATATCTATCCCAATTTTGGCTAAGATTATTGTGATGGCTTTGCTGTGTTAATTTTTTTATCAATATAAAATATAGTATATCAGAGTTTTTAGTTATCTTCACCCGCTTAAAGAAGCTACTTAAAGACACTTCTAGATGTACTTGCGAACTTCTTCTCATGTTTGAGGTTTTGCTATGGAGACTGTTGCTTGGATTGGTGTTTCTCTGTCTCTCTGACTTCAATTACACATCAGTTTACATTATATTCAGTTTAGATGGAGAAGAGATGTCTAGTTTTTCCACCTCATAAAGGACATAAATAAAACAAAATTCAAGAACAAAGCATTTGCTTGGGATGCCCAAGGGGATGGAGTTAACCCAAAACTACTATCCGACAAACTTCAATGACTGAAAAATAACTCAGTGGATAGGAAAGAGAAGAGGCGGGCTTTTGCAAAAGACAAAACAGTGTACTTAATGTGAAAGAAAATCCCAATAATTCTATCTAGGAGAACTTAATTTTTCTGATGAAGCAAGAGAAGCAAATTTAGAACAGCCAACATGCACAGAAAAGAGAAGCAAAAAGCATGGATGTAATTTCTGGGTAAGAAAGGAAACCGGAGACCCATCCCAAGCTGAACTGGATAAACTCTGGCCGGTTTTCATCGGTAAATGGTAGACCCCTATGCACAGATAACCCCGATACCAGTTGAAGAAAACATAATTATCTCAATTTATAAAAAGTTTATTTGGAATTTTAGGTTGAACATTGACCTTGTATATCTGTAGATTACAATGCAGAAGGGCATTACCGCCTGGCATTATTCTTATGCTACTTTTATCCCATAAGACACATGCACATCCTGTCAACTTCACACATGTGAATGCTCGTACATGTGCATGCTACCTTCACAATAAGAGCACAACAGGCCATATGTTTCTATATAAAGCATGCAGATGCATAGTCTGCTATGATGCAATGAAATTATTTTCAATTCTATTGGCTTTGGTTCTTGTTATATTAAAGTTGACTGTGAGACTTCAAAAACATTGTTGAGATTCTTTTTTTTTTTTTTTTGGTTTGATAGGGGTGAAGATATTTTTATTTCTGTGTGGAACCTCCATCGATCCCCTAAGCATTGGGCTGATGCTGATAGTTTCAATCCTGAAAGATGGCCTCTAGATGGACCAAATCCAAATGAGACTAATCAAAATTTCAGGTTTGCATTATGAGTAAAAGTTTTTTTGCTTCTTATTTTAGTTCTTTTATGTTGTTATGTCTTTTTATGTCGATGTTCATCGACTTGTGTAACTACAGCTCCCTCATGGAAAGAGACGTTCACAGTTTTTCTGAGGAAAATTTATTGTTTTAATGGTTTTATTTAGTGTTTGATACTTAAGCTGCAGTTGGACTCATGTTATCAGCTGCAATTATTTCAGTTATGTACCATTTGGTGGTGGGCCACGAAAGTGTGTTGGAGACATGTTTGCTACATTTGAGGTAATTCTCTGAGATCTCACTGGTTCTTGACGGGTGCAAAATCATGAACATAACCACAGGCCATAAGCCTTTCGGTCCATCTGTTTCAGCTTTATAACCTATTTTACCAATCAGTCCGGCCACGAAGTCATTTCATTTTCCATCAGTATAACCTTTTCTTACATCTTTCCTCACAGACTTCCTACATATCCAAGAACCTCTCTTGTTACAATCTGGACCTCATAGCTCTGGATGTTGCATCTTAACATGTTCCTCCATCACTTGTATCCTCAAGGGTGGACATTTATAAGTCCACAAAAGAAGGAGAAAACTTAGCATGTTTATAATAGAATATCATTCATCATATTATAGTGTACCATAACTTGAGTTGTTGGAATGCAAGATATTGAAGTTTTGCATTATTGAGGATGCATTTATAAACTTATGTTTTCTTCTGTAGACGGTGGTAGCAACAGCGATGCTTATAAGACGATTCAACTTTCAAATGGCACCGGGAGCACCGCCTGTAAGTCATCCACCTTTGGCTAACATCGATGATGTCAACAATCAGCATTCATAATGCAACATGAAAATTCATGCATGCAGGTGGAGATGACAACAGGAGCAACCATCCACACGACCGAGGGATTGAAGATGACGGTTACGTGCAGGACCATGCCTCCCATAATTCCCAATTTAGAGATGAAAGTACTGAGGGTAGATGGTGATCAACCTCTAAACTCAACTCCATCGACGGTGAGCAGCAATATATCTGAGGAGGATCAGGAAGGTGAAGTCTCTACAGCCCGAATGTCATAAACATCCTTTCTTTTGTTCCTTTCCTCTTCAAAGAAGGGGTTATTTCGTTCCCACAAAAGGTTCAAGGTGTTTTAGAATTCCACATTCTCATCTGCCCAAGCTGTCAAAAGGTCCCATGTTGTATGTATATTGCTGCAAATACCCGCATCACAAAAGATGCTTCTTGTTCTAGCCTTCCACTTGCTATGTAATGCAGGCTGCTGTCTTTCCAAGTGTAATGTCTGGGATGACGAACTGGGCTAGGGCTTGAGAGTGCATATGATGCCTAATTAATGCAGGATACGTTGCATAGAAGTGCTGATCACGAATGTACTGGTGATGGATTGTTTAGAAAATCAGTTTAAATAATCAGCTTGAAGAAATCCTCTCTGGTTTTTGAATTGAATGGAGGAAGTAACTTGCTTCCATCATGTATTAAGATTACATAATAACCATCTAGTATAAGTAAAAGAAAGATGAAAAATATAGATGTAGACCATCTTTTTAGTTGTGGTTCCATCGAGGACCTAGCGATTAAAACAGGCTGTAAACGGACTCGAAACAGGCTCTAAAATAGATCCATTACAAGTGTTGAGCTCAGTCCGAACACCATAAACGGGCGTCCTGAACAGCATAAATGATATCTAGGATGGTCTCCGGCCACAGCATCCAAGATAGATCGGACTATTTTCAGAAGGTAGACGACTTGTAGATTTTACAAGAAGCAAACAGGCTTCAAAATTACGATGTTCAGAACTGAGATGGTTGTAGAACTTAGACTAAAGCAAAGTAAGACCGACTTTAGCACCACTTTGATTAAAATTCAGATGGTTTTCCGCAGAAAGCAAATTTCAGATGGTCCAAAGAATAAATCAGACTATAGATATTCAATAAAAACAAACTTCAAAATTGAGATGGATTTCACCATCATCTTCACGCTTTGGCCTCATTTCATGCTTTGAACCCAAATTGATGCACTTCATCTAATTCTCCAGAAGCCAAATAAAACAAATGAGAACTCAAGATCACCGCTCTAACAAGATAGGTTGGAAGGAGACTGTCTTTGAAATCACCACTCTCCAAACACCTTGGAAGATTATGAATTATATTTCTCCCGGTTGGTAGCTAACGAAGAACTCAAGATTCGAGTCTAAAGATGCTTACATAAACCTTGAGTTAACAGAATTTAGCTGGGCTTGCAGGCTTTGAGAATGCAGACCAAGATGACAGAACGGAGTTGAAAGCAAGGAGATGAGATTAGGAACTTGGCAAGGAGGAGTAGACTCGTTTGATCTTAGACCAAATAATACCAAAGATCTTCAGTTGGTTTGATTTGCAAAGTATCGACTAGTCTTTGAAGAAAGATAAGGCATCACATGCAACTATCTGCATCGAAGAGGCTTTACTATGAAAGAGTCTAGCATTACGCTCCCTCCAACATCTTCGAGCACTGACAGAGAAGAGCATCAAAATGATCGGCTATGAACATTTTGGGAACTTTGATTGTGTCCAGTTTATGCAAACTGAGGGGCAGAGAGTACCCAAGGCCACACACATAAGAATAGGAGGTAGAAGAAGAGATGATCAATTGTTTCTGATTGTGAACCACAAATGGCACACCCACTCAAGAAAACCTTTCAATTAATTCGATCTTCATCATTGGCAAGAGTGATGGTGTTTATGAGACGAGTAATGAGATCAAATTAAGTGTGTACCTCGAAGGATGGATTCGACAGTGATTTAAGATGCCAAGAATGTGATCTGAGTTTGAAGTAACTTGGCACTATGCCATTTTTGTTCTAGCACAGTTTGAAGAGACCAGGAAATAGGATTCGAAAAAGAACATCTGCAATCCAATTATCCTTCCAGAAGAGAAGAGGGTTCGCAATCCATTTCCATGAATAACATCTCACCATGAGGAGGAGCAAATGGTCTTCATATATTATATTTTGCTTCATAAAATAATTTCATAAGATGATTCTGGTTTATGTTGTGCCAGATTATTGGTCTGGAGATATTATTTTCTTGTTGCCTTTCGGGTGGTTTACTGCAGCACCGTTCCTTGCGATGAAATGGGGACTTAACAAGCACAAAAACTGAAAGAGGACTCAACCGGAATAGCATCTTTTAATTTACCGGCAGGAACGCATAGGTTTCCATGGTTTTGTTAACAACCATGTGAGTTTTTTCACCTAAATATTTCCAGTTCAACCATCGTTGTGCCACCTTTTGAAGCTGAAATTAGCGATCCATTGTTTGGGGCCTGTAAGGCATCAGCTTTCAAATACCCAGTTCCAGTTCGATGCTTACCACAGGTACAACTCGACCACAAAATATATGTGCTATTCTGTTGCTGTATATAGAAGCGATAATTGAAGACGAAGCTGAAGCTGTTTGCACTATTCTGGAACGGAGAGAGAGAGAGAGAGAGAGAGAGTGAGAGGAAAGCCACCTTTGATGGAGCTGCGGGCCACTTTATTCCGTCAGCACGCATGTTTGCGGTGTTTGAGCGTGTAAGCAATAGCGGATGCCCACTCATGCGTGGTGACGAGGGGGGTTCCACCAGATCCATCGTTTTGATGTGGACTGATTCCCTTGGAAAGGATCCATTTTGGGCTGCATCGTTTTTGTTTTCTAGTTTCACTTGAACGTGCTGGGGTCCGATCGGAGATTTTATCAGCTTTCTTTCTTGCTTTTCGTGCATTTGATGAGATTTCCTAGGGAAGCTTTCATTTCATTTTTGTTTGGGTGTCCGGGTGGAGCTTTCATGGGCAGCTTCATCCTTGGACGTAGTGGTTTAAAACTGCGGGAAGAAGTATCTGGAAAAATATGGGTAGGAACCATTGCTAATTAAAGACCTCTTCATCTGCAAAGGATAGCGTGTTATGTTTTCATTTTGCATAAAGTGGATGGGTTATTCATAAATTAAGATCAGGTGGATTTGGAACATATCCTTGCTAAAAACATTTTTGTTATATGAGAGGATGAATATTACGGAATGTTCTTGACATTAATTAACATTATATTTATATAAAAAGAGTTTGCAGGTTAATACTGTTCTTCTATTTTATATATGCCCAACTTTAATAAAATTATCTTCGATGCACCTATTTACCTTAGATTTCCTTTCTTCTAGCTTTTGCATCTCTGATCCACATCCTTAATCCTTGCATTGATATATGTTAATTGTTGGCTTAATTATGTGGATTTTTCTTGCATATTTGAAAAAGGTAATCTGAAGGCTGTATATCTAAAAACTAAATTCTAAGACTAGCCAAAGTTTTCAAATGATGAGGGGCACAATACCCTCCGAAGGAAAAAAAAAAAAAAAAAAAAAGGGAAAAGAAATGCATCAAAACATATCAGCGAGCACTATTATGATTTTTTTTTATTCATCTACAAGTTATCGAATTAACAATTAGCAGCATGATCAGCCACTAAATCAGCTGCCCGATTGCTCTCTGAATAGGGAAATAGACATGGGCCAGCGGCTCTAGCCATGAAAACCACACGATGAGGCAAAAGATCGAACACAGGATCGGTGAAAGCTGGCCCACCATGTAACGAGTCCGTTACCACACGTCCAAGAGAAACCTCGCCGACTCGCCTTTCCCTCTGCTCGCACCATGGCCGGTTCCGCATCCATGTCCACCGTCCTCCTCCTGCCCCCGTTATCCCCTCGCCCGACCAGCCGCGCCCTCAACTCTCGATTTCCCCGGTCGCCGTTGCTGCTGCGGAGAAGCTTCCAGAAATTTCGCGGTCCTTCCCGGTTGTCCCCCGTTTTCGTCGCTGCCCAGTCCAACTCCAACTTCTTCAGAGGTTCGTTCTTCTAATCTCTTTCTTTCTTTTCCAGTTCCAGTTATACCCAAAGAATCGGATCCGGGAGGGTTTTCTTCCACGAAATCTTGAGTTCCAAAAAAAAAAAACACTTGGCCGCAGTCTTTTAGGTTTGGTGATCAAATGGTCTTCTTCTAGGTGATAAGCAATTGGGGAGGGTGCGAGGACTAAATTTGTACAGTTAGGGCCCCGATGGCTGGAAATTTCCTACAAAGTTTGTTCGATTTTTATCAACAATCGTTACTATTCGCCTTGACAATGGGAGTCAAAAGGGTTTTAAAAATGCAGTTTGGTGGATAAAAATCGAATCTTGGTGGTTTACAATAACCACACTGGAAAGTGCATGGAAACAGGACAGAATGACTAGGAATCATGTGAGAGAGGGATTTAGCTCCGTGTTTATTGATGGTGACTAGGAGCATTTTTGGCCGATCAATTCTACATTTTAGGATGAATTTTGTGAGGAGATCAGTGTTTTTTCTTTGAATTTGTTTGTCATAAACATACTGCGGATGGATGAGGGTGAGCCTTGGCACAATGGTAAGGTTGCTTCATCAGGCTTTGTCTGAAAAACAAGCTCAATACTAGACATGTTCTAGGCAAGAAATTGGGTCAAGATCTTGGTGGACGTGTTGTTTGTAATGGAGCCATGGAATCCATTGATCGTGTATTTATCAGCTGTCCTTTTCCATGGAAATTTGGAGTATTATCATCAGAAGCCTAGATCTACGAATACCTCCTACCAGGTTTGGAGCTTTCTTCCTTATCTGGATTGAGAACTCTTTTGCAAAACACTTCCAACCTATCATATGGATCTTAATTGTGCTATTACTTGGGCATTCTGGAAAGAGAGGAATTCCAGGATCTTCCTCAACAATTCCAGGATCTTCTTCAAAGATTGGTCTATCATCTGTCATAACAAGCATCTCCTGGCATTTATCAAAGTCTGGTCCAAAATCATGCATATAACAGAAGGTTGACTTATGTCTAACGTCTGGTCATCTTTAGCAGCGAGGAGAAGTGTACATCTGATTCTAAAAACCATAGCTGATGCTTTAAAAAACCCTGTTGTTGCTTCCTTGAAGAATCCATCTAATCCCTTTCGGTCTCAGATTTGGATTGCTTCTGATTACCTGGTCTGATCTCTGCACTGCGGTCGGCTGTTTTTCTTTCTAGATATTTTCTGCCCGTCTCTTTGCTCTGACTGATAACTGGGTGCGGAAGCTTTGTTTGCATACACTGGATGTGAAAGCTCTGATTTTAAGGGCTCTCAGGAAGAGCTGCTCAACTGTTCTCATCCCCTGCGTATATGTTCCCCTGCTTTCTTATTTCTATTCATTAATAAAAACCGGGTGGCCAAGTGCTCCCCAAAAAGGAAAAAAGAAACAGTCTCTCTGAACAAGGGGGTAAGACCTGTATGTATAACACTCCCCGGGCTCTGCAATGGCGAGAAGCTCATGCACTGGACCATCCATTTTTTACACTAGGGACAGATGATTTGCATATGATAACTTGTTAGAAATTCTGTTAATGGATCCAGGGCAGAGTCTTTTTGAAGCATGCCAGAGTTTCGGTAGATTTGAGTCTATCTAGTTGTTTTTAACCTCTTTTATCGAGCAGAACATCCAGATGATGTCCCTTAATCAGCTTAATCGAATGTTATCCAAAAAATAAACTGTACATTTCTTACCACAAGACATAGTTATTACGATGTGTATTGTAAAAGACATAAAAGTTTGATAGAGGGGCATCTTCATCACTGTTGCACTTGTGAGATGGTTCTTGGCCTGTAGCTCTCCAGAAGAAAAGGGTATGAACTTTTTAAGTTGGAATCTGAGAAGCATTTAAGTTACTGGACCTTCTCAAATAGTTTAGTGGCATCTAATTTGGAGAAATCTGTTAATCTATATTAGATTCTGTAATTCAGCCATTAAATTATGTGAAAGAAACCTCATATTTTCGTTGAGCATAGGATGGCTGGAGGTAACGAAATCTCCTATTTCTCTTCCATTTCGAAATACATTGTTCTGATGGATATTGTTATCCACTAGAATGTTTTACTCACAGCTATTCGTATTTTCCTGAGTACCGATCTAGAGCAGATTACAAGTATTAAGAAATGATTTATTGCAATGAGTCGATCTTGATATCTTTTGGCTGTAGAAGGCTGAAAAATCAGATCTCAGCAGAGATCTGCTTGTGTTTGATGGCAATGTTGTCATCCTTGAGTACAGGCCCTATTGGCACTAACAGCTGGAACAAAGCTCACTTTTATATCATATTTTGTGACCTCGGGGTTACACTCATTGTCCATTAAACATTTTCAGGGAATGACCTGATGGTTGCTAAAATTGAAATTCCACAAGCTTGCAACTAAATGAGAGAGCCTTTGAGTGTAAAATTCCCCTCGCAAAGTTTTCCTTGATTATGAAACATGTTGTCAAGTATCAAAACTCAGCTGCTGGCATCTTCTGAAGTCTCTGCATTGCATCCCGCCCTCTTTATAAAACTAGGAGTGGGTTATGCAAATACTGTTTTATTTTTAACCTAACCCCTGCTTGTAACATTATGTAGTCATTCAGACAGCTTGGAGGATTGGAAAAGATGTCACTGAGGCAGGTATCAAGATTGTGCCGGTAGGTTCCCGGTTTCTCATTGCCATGTCAGGTTGCTTATAATCAGAGTGTTTTGCACCATTGATATGAAACATTATCAGATTTTTTTTTTTAAAAGAGTTAATACATTATTGACTTAGCGTTTCTGATGTCAGGATGTAGTTCCGAGACCTATAGCAAGGATTGTTGTGGCTGTTGTCGCTGGAACAGTTGCTCTTTTTCTAGTCAAATCCTTTCTTTCCACTGCATTCTTTGTATTGGTATGCTTTCCTATCGTTTAGCTACGGATGTTTGAAAATATGAAGTTCTACTAATTGTGATGCTTTAGTCATAGAAGGGCGAAATTTTCATTAACAATGCATCTCATCTACAAGAGCTCCTTCATAACTGAATGTGGTTATTTTCATGGAAGTTTTGTGTTGTATATTAAGGTTCTCAAAAATCTAAGGATGGATTTTGTTCTTCAGTTATGAATTCGAAGCCTGGAGGTACTTTCATCTTTCATTAAGTGTGCCTTAAGTAACTTGTTGATTTTAATAACAAGCAATTGTTTCATATCGTGATCGGATCACTGATTATATTTTCAACTCAGAGGTGGAATGTTATCGCATGAATAAACTAAACAGGTCACTTCAATTTTTTGAAGTCATACTAAAGAATGGCACACCTCGCCTTTTTGCAACAGGCCATGATGGGATTTATATATTTCGTCTTCATCTCTTTGAACACGGATGAAAGCTCCAGAGGGGGTGGAAGCACGACGTCCACCGAAGACGACGCTTTGGAAGAAGCTAGACGTATAATGGAGAAGTACAAGTAGCTGTCTAAAAAAAAATGGCATTCTGTTGAACTTATTTTATTAGTTTTCTAGTATTGAATTACGGTCAACATAGGATGCATGTATTTAAACGACCAAAGCATTGTGGATAGAAAAAAAATTATCAAAAAACACCAACACCTTTTTGATGAATCGAAACGATGACTTTGTTTGGAGAAAGCAGGAGGTAGAATTCTTTTCCTTTCTCACGACAATGGTCTTGTTACAGGCTATATTTTCCACTAAAACATGCATCAATGTATGCTTATATGATCAAACAATTTAAACTGGATTTCCATTACTCTAGAGCAACAGAACTCTGGAGAGATCCAAATGGTTCTGCAAACAACTTCAGAGATTAAAAAAAAAAAAAGGCTAAATCTTTTTCTGAATTCAAAATGAATATCACTACAAAATTATTTTCCCTTTTATAAAAACAATGCTCTGGCAGTTAGCCTGTGGTAGAGCTGTTTTTCAAAGGGTAGGAGCTACTTTGCCTTGGCATAAAAAGGAGGAATTGGAACTGCTCACCGTTGAGGTAAAGATTATACATTTTCTCCCAAAAGTCACCCTGGCTCACACATGTTCATCCTGCATATTATGAGGTGGCTGAAGAGACATCTGTTCTAAATGCCTCGTGATTTGCATTGATTTGATAAAGAGCATCGGGAAGAAGGGTCAGAAAAGTTGTAGAAATTAGGAGCTAGATTTCCTAGCTCCACCTGAAATTATATTTTAATTGTTTTTCTTATACTAAACTTTCTCAAGATAATGTTATGAAATATTTTTAAAAAATTAAGATTAGAAAAGCATTTTTTAAGCAATATCTAACATAACTTACGGAAAAGTTTCAAATCGATCTAACAGGATCTTATGTTCTGATATAATACAAGCTTAGGCAATTCATAGGCAGCTTATTGAAGCTCATGCCCAGTCCACGTGACAACACCGTTAGCCGTTTTAACAAACACTAAGGTTAGCCAGGTTATTCTATTAGCCAGGACCGAGCAATCGAAGTCCTTTTGAAATCTAAAGTTAATACGCTTAGCATGCATGTGAAAAAAATTTAGATAGCCTCGGTGAGCTGATTGAATTAGAGCATCAATCCACCGAAAACTCAGTCTATCTTCTCAAGCTGGACTATTAATTGTGTTCTCTAACTTTGACGACCCTCGGATCACTGAAATTTAATAAGACGAGCCTTCATCACTGGGGGATGCAGACCATGGTCTGCCTTTAAACTATACTCCGAGACCGACGGACGAACGTCATCGGAGCTGGTCCACAGCTGATTGATTGCTACAGTATTGCGCATTCAAATGTATCGATCAGACGGTTGGACGACCATTATGCCGTTTGACCGATGGAAGGAAATAGATTTTATTGTGGAATGGGGCTGATGTGGCCTCGATCTGTTTAGGATCGGCCGCCGACCTATCCCAATGGATCGTCTGAGTGGAATGATGTGATACTTCGTTCGTGGTTAGCTATAGGTCGGCTTAAGCCGATCTATAATTCCGACCGACCTACTGAAGATCGCCTCCTGGCAAAATAAGGTAGACCTTCATATCTCGTCCTCATCGGATTTAGATCGGCCACCAAGCTATATAAATAGGCTCATAGCTCGTCAATGACCGACCTACAACCATCCCTTCTGAAATTGCGTCATCTTCGAATCGAAAAACTCGAATAAAGGAAGAATCTTTTGCAATCCCGTCTCCCAAGAAAGAAAGAAATCTTCCGAATCAATTCAGGATGACTAACTCGAAAAGTCGTTAGAGTCCGAAATGGATACGACTTCAACTCCTCCTCTATAAATAGAGGGGCTCCAGAACCCTTCAGGTATGTCATTCAATTCAACACTTTCTCTCCTTATTGTTCTTCAATCTCCTAACTTGAGTGTCGGAGGGTCTTTACTGGAGAACACTCCGATGGGGACTTTATTGTAGGTGAATGGGCGAAGCTCCAACAAAAGTTCATCCTCGGCCTTATATTCCTCGGTGGCCGAGCTCTTCCATCCTCGTCGGCCGACCTCAAGCCAAGAGATTCAGGAGCAACAGTTGGCGCTAGAGGAAGGGCCCTCGGTTATTTTTGAGATTTAATTTTGAAGAAAGAAAGCACGACACCGGATATCATGAGAATCTGAAGGGGAACATCAAATACGTCCCAGCGTTCTAGTGGTCGGAGGACCTACAATGCTCAACAGGTTAACACATCTCCACCACCAATCCAAGAAAACCCACCAACAGCATCGGCAGTCTCATAGGAACAGTATGACACCCTGCTTCATCAGATGCAAGCACTATCAGTCGCTGTAAGAGAAATACAGCAGGTCGACGAGCGCCATCCGATCGAAGAAAATTCAGGTCTGATCCAGATAAGGTCAGAGGAACGATGCCCCCGAAGCCCTAGGACGGAGGCCAATCGTCACAATCGATCTACTAGTCCTTCTCATCGAAGACCTAAATGCTCGCCAACACCAATTTCCAAAAGAGGCTCCACTCTGGGCCATGAGACTCCTCAGCACCGAGCCACTCATGAGGATGACATGGAGAAAAAGCTCAAAGAATGCAACGACAGCTGGATGCGTTGTGGGAGCCGAGGCAACAAGGGGAGGATTTGGGGTTTAATGTCGATCCCCCGTTCACTCAGAAGATTATGGATGAATCCTTGCCACGTTGATTCAAGATTCCTTAGATGGAGCTTTACAATGGAACGATCGATCCCATAGATCATCTAGACAATTTTTGAACTCTTATGCATCTACAAGGGGCTACCGATGCGATACTATGTCGAGCTTTTTCTTCAACTTTGAGAAAGACGGCTCCACATTGATATTCGAACTTGAAATCTGGCTTCACAGATTCTTTCTACCAATTAAGCCATCTGTTCATTGCCCACTTCGTAAGCAGTCGTCGGCAATGTCGTAACTCTGACTTTCTCATGAGCATCAGGCAATGAAAGAATGAGCCCCTTCGAGAGTATATCAATCGCTTCAACGCAGCCATCTTGGAGGTCCGAAATTTAGACCCGTCTATGGCCATGATGGTGTTCAAGGCTGGCCTCCTCCAAATTGATCTTTTGTTTTCCTTCAACTTGGACTATCCAAAGGATTTCGCTGAGATGCTAGAACGAGCGGAGAAGTATGCCCAAGCCAAAGAGGCTTGAGACCAGCAGAAAAATAGCCGAGATGGTAGGTCGGATCCATCCCAAAAATAGAAGAAGAAAAAAGATCATAGACAGATGCAGCACCATCGAGAGGACCCACGATTTCATCAATGGCACACCCAACCTCGGAGTAGCCAACCAACATCTCCAAAGCCGCGAGGCCGATCTAGAACTCCGCTTCGGAGGTTTAATTACCACACCCCTCTCAACACACCCCGGGCTCAAATTCTGATGGAGATCGAGCGATGAGAAGATATACCTAGATCCAGAAAAATGATAATCCCTGCTCGAGTAAAAAACTCGAAAGTATTGCCAATATCATCATGACCATGGGCATGATATCGAGGAGTGCTAGCAGCTCAAAGAAAAAATAAAGACACTAATCAGGCAGAGACGACTTCGACACTATGTGGATGAATGGTGAATCCGGATCGTGACCAACCTCAGCAGGATGAACCACGTGGAGAGCAACCAACTACGGAAGAAATCAAAGTAATTGCTGGAGGAAACTTCGGCAGAAATACTTTGGATCGGGATCGACTAGGAGAAGGACCAAGGAATAGGAAAGCAGATGGTGAAATTACTTTCACCGATGAAGATCTGGAAGAAATAAGTCAGCCCCATGACGATCCTATAGTCGTTTCTCTAAATATTGCTAATTATGATATACATCGGATCCTTGTTGATAATGGAAGCTCGGTAGATGTTCTATTTTATGATGCCTTTGTTCGGATGAACTTAAGCCCTAAACTACTGACGTAGAGGAATGCATCTCTAGTCGGATTTTCTAGTGCTACGATTCTAATGGAAGGGACTATCTTACTAACGATAAAAGCTAGACGAACTCTAAAGCAGACGATTGTCGACATAACTTATTTCATCGTGAATAGCTCCTCTACCTACAATATCATCTTAGGTCGGCCAGACCTAAATACCCTCTAGGTCATAGTATCGACCTATCACTTGAAAGTCAAATTCATAACTCCACATGGAATCGATGAGTTCAGAAAAAACCAGTCAGTCGCAAGGAAAAGGAAATATTATATGGCTACTTTGCATGGAGTAGTGGCTGAAGAGCAATCCATGAATGAGTTAGACATCCGGGATAAATAAATTGAACAAAGAGGCTCTCCGATAGAAGAACTGATATCTGTACCGATCAAGAATAATCCGAACAAGGTTGTGAAGGTTGGCTCAAGCTTATGTGAAGAGGATTGACAGCACCTCATCACATTTCTACGAGATAATGCCGACGTGTTTGCTTGGTCAGCTTTGGATATGCCCAGCATCGATCCACAAGTCATGGTATATCGACTTAATGTAGACCTAAATTATCGTTCGATCAAGCAGAAAAAACGAAGCTTCGCCCCTGAACGCCAGAGGGCGATACAAGAAGAAGTTAATAAGCTCTTGAAGATCAACTTCGTCCGAGAAGTTTATTATCCAAAGTGGTTGGCTAACGTCGTCCTCGTCAAAAAGATCAGTGAAAAATGGCGCACGTGCATTGATTATGTGGATCTCAATGGAGCATGCCCAAAGGATAGCTATCCTCTGCCGCACATAGACTAACTGATGGACACGACCTCGAGACATCAGCTTCTATCATTCATGGATGCTTTCTCAAGATACAATCAGATCCGAATGGCATCCGAGGACGAAGAAAAAACTTCTTTCATAACTGACCAAGGCCTTTTTTGCTACAGAATCATGCCATTTGGTTTGAAGAATGCTGGAGTGACCTATCAAAGACTCGTGAATAAGCTTTTCAAGAAGTAAATTGGGAGAAATATGGAAGTATATATGAACGATATGCTCGTCAAAAGTAGAGCTGTCGAATATCATATTACCGACCTAGAAGAAGTCTTCTCTATACTATAGCATTTTCAGATAAAGCTCAACCCAGACAAATGCGCCTTCGATGTTACTTCCAAAAAATTTCTTGGGTTCATGGTGTCACAACGTGAGATTGAGGCCAATCCGGAGAAGATTCAAACTCTTCAAGAAATAAAGCCCCCGAAGACGATCAAAGAAGTGCAGCGACTCACAGAAAGGATCGCAGCCTTAAATAGATTCCTATTAAGATCAACAAAAAAGAGCCTTTCATTTTTTAAAGCTCTTAAGCAATCGAAGGACTTTCAATAGATCGATGAATGCCAGACAGCCTTCGACGAACTAAAGAAATACCTCGACTCTCCCCCTCTATTAAGCAAGCCAGAGTCTGAGGAGGTATTGTACTTGTATCTAGTTGTTTCTTCTTTATCAATTAATTCTATTCTGGTCCGACAGGAGGCCAAGGTGCAAAAGTCGATCTATTACGTGAGCCGGATACTTCACAATACTGAGACTAGATATACAAGACTGAAAAAAATCGTCTATACTCTCTTGATATCTGTGAAAAAGTTGCGTCTATATTTTCAAGCGCATACCATCGCAGTCCTTATAGACCAACCCATTAGATCGGTATTGTACCGACCAGATACTTCGGGGTGGCTGGCTAAATGGGCTATTGAGCTAGGCGAATTTGATATCAAATATTTGCCAAGACCATCCATTAAAGCTCAAGCATTGGCGGACTTCATCCTAAAATGTACAATTCTAGATGAGAAATTCAGTCACGCTGAAATCTCTTCAATCGATGAATGTTGGACCCTACATATTGATGGATCTTCGAATGCCATGGGCTCCAAAGTCGGGTTGATCTTAAGCAACCCAGAAGGAGTAGTAGCGAAATATGCCCTACGCTTCGACTTTCCGGCTTCCAACAATGAAGCCAAGTATGAGGCATTGGTAGCGGGACTTAGAATAGCAAAAAAAAATGGGAGTTCGGCATCTCAGAGTACATAGTGATTTGCAGTTGGTAATTAGTCAAGTTCAGAAAAAATATGAAGCTTGGGAGCCGAATATGATTAAGTATCTACAGAAGATCAGAGATTTGGCTTCTAGCTTCTTAGCGATGGATGTTCAGAAGATACCAAGGGCAGAGAATGTACGAGCTGACCTCCTTTCTAAGCTAGCAACCCATGGAGGGCCGACCTAAAAAGAAGCTCATATATGAAAGTCCTGGAGAAGCCGAATATTGAGGAGGCCCCGATAATGCAAGCTAATCCAGAATCGAGCTGGATAGATCCGATTCTTCATTATTTGCAAAATGAAATTTTGCTTACAAATCGAGATAAGGCAAAAAGGTTGAGACGCCTCACTCCACAATACATCATCTATGAAGAAAAATTGTATAAGAGGTCTTTCACCCTACCTCTGCTCAGATGCCTTCATCCTTTGGAAGCCAACTATGTCCCGTGGAAAGTTCATGAAGGAATCTATGGTAATCATCTGGGGGACAAGGCTCTATCTCATAAAATATTGTAGTAGGAATAATTTTGGCCAACCATGCAAAGAGATGCGACCGATCTGATGAGCAAGTATGACCAATGCCAAAGGACCTCAAACATTCAGTGCCAACCATCGACTCCATTGGCTCCGATCACGATCCCTTGGCCCTTTGCTCAATAGGGAATGGATATTCTCGGACCATTTTTTGTTACCGTGGCATAGAAGAAGTTCCTGATTGTCGCAATCGACTATTTTACTAAGTGGATGGAAGCAGAGGCAGTAGCTATGATTATCGAAGTCAGACTTCATAATTTTGTCTGAAAGTCTATCATATGTCGATATGGTTTATCACGTGCCATCATAACTGATAATGGACGATAATTCAATAATCTAAAATTTACAAGATTCTATAATGACTACGAAATTTCTTACAGATTGATGTCAGTAGGTCATCTACAGACTAATGGTGAGGTCAAGGTGACAAATAGGACATTATTGCAGGGATTGAAAGCTCGCATAAGCCAGGCAAAAGGATCGTGGGCTAAAGAATTGTACAACATCCTTTGGGTGTATCGCATGACGCAACGCATCCCAACTGGAGAGATACCTTTCATGTTGGCCTTCGGTACGGAAGCTGTGATATCCGTAGAGATGGGGTTACCCATGCTTAGAGTAGAAGAGTTTGATGAAGATAGTAATTCCTTTGGGATGAGAGCGAATTTGGATCTGCTGAAAGAAATTCGAGAATGAGCTCAAGTTCGAATGGCCAACTATCAATAGAAAGTTGTCCGATACTATAATTCTCGAGTAAAGAGCAAATCTTTTTTGATAGGATAATTAGTTCTTCGTCGAGCTGAGATTTCTCGTCCATCCGAATGGTCAAAATTGTCGCCAAACTGGAAAGGTCCTTATCGCATGGCTGAAGTAGTCTGGCCTGAAACTTACCATCTTTGTCAACTGGATGGAACTCCGATCCTAAGGACCTAGAACATCGATAATCTTCGAAGATATTATCCTTAAAATATAATTTTCATCTTGAATTTTTATTCGATAATGAATAATAACTTCTCGCAGATTTTATGTTTGCCAACGCATGCTCCTCGGCCATGGCCGAGGAGCGGAATGCATCTCCATCAAATATCGCCAACGCGCACTCGTCAACCATGGTCGAGGAGCGAAATGCATCTCCATCGAACTTCACCAACGTGCGCTCCTCGACCACGATCGAGGAGCGAAATACATCTCCATCGAATCTCGCCAACGTGCTCTCCTAGGCCACGACCGAGGAGCGGAATGCGTCTCCATCGAATCTCGCCAACACGCGCTCCTCGACCACAATCGAGGAGCGAAATGCATCTCTATCAAATTTTGCCAACGCACGCACCTCGACCACGATCGAGGAGCGGAACACATCTCAATCGGATCTTGCCAATGCACTCTCCTCGACCACGGTCGAGGAGCAGAACGCATCTCCATCAGATCTCACCAACGCGTGCTCCTCGATTATGGTCAAGGAGTGGAACACATCTTCATCAAATTTTACCAACGCACGCTCCTCGACCATGATTGAGGAGCGAAATGCATCTCCATCAAATTTTGCCAATGCACGCTCCTCGGCCACGATCGAGGAGCGGAACATGTCTCCATCAAATCTCACCAACATGCACTCCTCGACTATGGCCGAGGAGTGAAACGCATCTCTATCGAATTTCGTCAACGCACACACCTCGTGTTAGATATATGTGCCCTAGAAGCCAGAATTGGCTGACACTTGTAATACACTTCTAGGGGCAAAATTGTAATTTTGACTATAATTAATAAATGGGTTATTTTCTATCACACATGTGTATTTAGTGTCTGTGATACATCCTTTGAGTTAATGGTAATGATAATTCATATTTTCAAGAGTTGAAAATTTAAGACATGAATAATCATTATTAACTCATAAATAGCTCCCGACCATAGGATCATCACGAGGATGGTGATTGATCCGGAAGGTTGGTGTACGATCGCTTCTCTTTAGTAGATGAGTCTTGAGTCTACGGTGTGGAGACACCGGAGCGAGAGTACAGGTACTCGTT
Organism: Cocos nucifera; assembly: GCA_006176705.1. Lineage (NCBI taxonomy): Eukaryota > Viridiplantae > Streptophyta > Magnoliopsida > Arecales > Arecaceae > Cocos > Cocos nucifera. The sequence continues at coordinate 2,864,527 of QRFJ01000092.1, read as the reverse complement.
AGAGAACGAGGGCACTGAGCGTGACCACCTCGAGTAGTCATTAGGGAGTCTACCTTCTCGTCAATGACTGACTCGATGCTGCAGTAGTGTGTCTGGTTCTTTGACCTGAGATGCATCGGCAGTTCACCTTGAGGGTGTTATAGTTTGACTACACCATTACTCGGTCTCCTAGCCATATGGAACCCTGAGGTGTATGTTGGCTATAGCATGTTCATTGTAGGAACTGGATTGCATCAAGATGGGAATCTATCTACCTCGGTGGTAGAGGAGCAGCCCTATGATGATCATGAGAATCAAGTCCTGAAAGCCCATGGCCATGGCAGAGAGTGAAATAATAGAAAGAGTTTCTATTTAGATTTTCACATTGGACTCGAATCGAATGATTACATCATATGACAGAGACTAGGGTTTGACGAGTTCACCTTAACCCTAATCTGATCGGGGCTCAAGATAGAAGAACTTGAATCACACAGGTAGCTGCACCAAGAGGTTCGCATTCAGCTCTGATGGGTTGCCACCATATACTGCTAGGTGTCACTGGTGGATTTTGGGAGCAATTAGAATGATTTAGATGATCGATCATTCTAGCTGTTCGAATCAGAAGAGTTCTGATCCATCGAAAGGAGTTTCGATGATGTCTATGATAGAGATCATGACATATCCCATTACCATACAGAACTGAACCTAACTGGGTCACACAAACAAGGGTTTGAATCTGGTGATCATCAATTGAACTGATCTAGTTCAATTGATCTGAATGAGATTCAATTAGGTTCAAGGAAATCGTGCTAGCACTCGATTGAACCTAACGTTCTTCTTTTGCTATCATAAATAAGTTGTCCTGACTGAGCCAAAGGAGTTTGTGCTCAAATCAGAGGCCTTCATATGGTCTGACTGGAGGTTGTCCAAGTCAGAATAGGTTGTCTTATTTGTAAGACATTACCTGCCATTTTTGGTCACCTGCCATTTCTTGTTCTTTGACTTTGGTCAAAAGTCTACCTTTGACTGGTCAAAACGTTGACCATTGACCCTTTGACTTTTGACCACATGTCATGCACCTATTGGAGAGCTGGTGGGGGCCTGTCCCCTGCCAGAACCTGGCAAGGAGAAGGGCGCACGCCAAGGGTGGCGTGAGCCCAAGTAGGAGGCGCCTAGGAGTCCTTGTTGGACAAGGACTCCATCTCCCTTTTGGATTCCAATAGAGTTCTTCTAAGAATCCAGTTTGACTGGTCTTAGGCACCTCTAAGGAGGAATCCAGGGGACTCTATTCCCACCAATCAGATTTAGATCTGATTTCACAAAAGGTTGTGATTGGTTGGGAGGAAGAGGAGTTGGATCACGCTTAGTCTATAATAAAGACCCTGCGCCCAACTCAAATAATAATCAAGAAGTAATCAAGAAGCAATCTTCCCACGCCCCAAGGCTGCCTCTCTCCCCTTTCTCCATGCCATACTCTCTTCTCCCCTTGCTCTCCACGTCCAAAAGTAGTTTTGGATTTTGGTTGGTGCGATTCAGATCAAGAAAAGGCGATCAAAAGCAAGAAGGCTGCGCTGCTGCAAAGGACGACTGCAGATCTTCAAAAGAGTTTTGAAGATCCTCCAGATCAGATCCAGATCTAATTTTTGGAGGCGTGATAGAGAAGAAGAGGATCTCCAGATCCAAGCCCGAGTGGATACCGGTAGAGGCCAGGCGCTTGCGTGGCTAGATCCAGAACCTTCCGCTGCAAACAGGATCATCAACAGGGTAATAGGATTACCCAAATCAGGTAAATTAAATTTGATTTAATTTATCCTTTTATTTTAATTTTATTTAAATAAATAAGAATTCAGATCTGAAATATCCTAGATCTGATTACAGATCTAAGAGAAAAATTTTTGAAATATATCTCTTGATCTGATCAGATCTGAACGAACCTGGACCGGGAAATCAGGATTTTCCTTCAACTGGTATCAGAGCCATGGTTCTAAAAATAGTTTAGATCTGATTTTTTAATTTTATTTTAATTAAAAATAAGTGATTTTCAGATGTCACATGAGATGTGATCAGATCTGAAATCAGAAAAAATTAAAATTAAATGATTTGGATCTAAGAACATGAAGATATGCATGACTAGTTCTAGAATAGAATAGTTCTATAGAATAGTTTTGCATGTCTTTGATTTAATATGATTAAATCATATTTTAGATCTTCTTATTTACTATTTTTCTGATATTATAAGTGTTATAATAACATCTGATAAACAGCAAATAAAAAATTATTTAATTTTAAATATCATATGAGATATGATAGATGCATGACTAGACTAGTTGTAGAATAGTTCTACATAATTGTCTAGATTAGAATTTATTTTGATTAGATCAATTTAAATCTAATTTTTTAGATTATTATGAGATAATTTAGATCTGAAAACATGCATGATTATGATACATGAGATGTATGCAAAATATGCCATTTGATTAGATCTAAATTTGTATATGAGATATATGATATAGATCTAATAACTGTTTTGTAGTATTGAATGTTATTGAATGTTCCTGATTAAGGCGTTCCTCTTGGCCGTCCGGTCATAAGAACGAAGAAGGGTTTAAAGGCCCTCTCTTCCCATTCGATGGGGTGTTCTTATGATGTGTAGGGGTGCTGCGTGTTCGTCCTTAATCAGAAACCCAAAAACTTACTTTCTGCAAAACCCTAGATCCTGAAAACCCTAGGATTTATTGTGCATATTTTATTTATGAACCCTACTTAATTAAGAATTAAGTTTATGGAATATTAATTAGGTCTAAAATTGAGAATTTCAGATCTAAGACATATTCATAATACTGGGTTCGGGCTTGGGTAGCTCAATTAGGTCTAAGCGGTTGATCAAACCGAATCAAGAGTTGGTTAGATGGGATCAACAATGCTTAAATTGACCAGCCTAATAGGATTAAGTCTGGGTCAAGATCGAGTCACGATCAAGCAAGACCTAATTAGGCTCAGAGGTTAGAGTCTGGATTGTAGGCTAACCCAATTGGTTCTGACTCAACAATTTGGTGTCTAAGGTAAGTTTGGCACAGACGACCGACTGGTTTTTAATTGGAAGCTACTCGACCTGAATGCGTTCTTGTACGAGTTAATGGCATATTCCTTCCACCGGTCTCACTTACCTGGCCATATCTGTTGACACAGTTCTGATCTGAGGTGGTCAATAATCCGAGCTAACCCATGCCACTAGGTTAGTCATAATTGTTATGACTAAGCCAAGTCTAGTTTAATGAGACCTGAATCAATTCTCCCTAAGAAAAGATTAAGTCTGAGGTCTTCCACCATTGTAGATGTGCGGGCCCTTCCCGGGGTTGATTGTTCTCGGCTGGATACAGTGGCTCAGTTGCACCGGGAAGATGCAACCATGTCTATTAGGCATTGGATGCTATGGGCTGGAGGATGAGTTGGGCTCAATATTTCCGGATACGGTGAGAGACTCAATTAGGAACCCAGTCTATGCAAATGGTGGGTCTGACTTAACTAAGGAGTGGATCAATATTTCCGGATACGGTGAGATTCATGAATTAGAGACCAAGTTTGGGTGCACCATGATTAGAGAATCATTGAACAAGAGTTGTTCACTCATTGGCTAACCCATCACCAATAACTGTTAGGTGAGGTGATGAGTCAGTTGGTGAGACCGCACCACCCACTAGAAATCATTCAATCGCGGAGATTTTCGCATCTCTACAGAGGGAGTGTAGGGATCCGAGAAAATAGTGGGAGCTAATTTGTTTAAAAATAAAATCCCTAAACAAATTGGTCAAGTCAAAATTACAGTATCTAACTAGAATCTTTGACTCTCTACAGGAAAATGTCTGCGTCCAACCCACTGGCACGTATCCTAGACACACATAGACTGACTGGACCCAATTATAAAGATTGGCTCAGGAACTACAAAATTGTTTTGGGGTTCCGAGAAGTTAACACATGTTTTGGACCAGGACCCTCCCACCTTACCAGCTCGTCCATCCACTGAACAGAGAGCGTCTCTGGAAAAATGGATTGACGAAGACAATAAGGCCAGATACTACATGTTGGGCTCGATGTCTGATGAGCTCCAGCGCCAACATGAAGATATCGGGACTGCTCGCCAAATGTTGGCTCACCTACAGGAGATGTTTGGTGAACAGAGTCGCGCAGCCAAATATCAAGTCACGAAATGACTTTTTAAGGCTAAGATGCGTGATGGGCAGTCAGTCCAAGATCACTGTCTGACAATGATCAAGGACATGGAAGAGCTTGAGAAGCTCGGTGTGAAGTTGGACTTGGACTTGCAGAATGATATTATTCTGCAATCCTTGACTGATGCATATGGGCAATTCATCATGAATTACCACATGCATAAACTTCAAAATTCCTTGGCCGAGTTGATGAATATGCTGGTTACCGCTGAGCTTTCTATGAAAGGTTCTAAAGGCTCAGTTCTTGCTATGGAACGGACTTCTTCCAAAAGAAAGTCTTATGGAAAGAAAAAGAAGTCTGTGAAAAAGCAAAAGGTGGAAGGATCAAAGAAGAAGAAGGCAGAACCGAAGAAAAAGGCCGATGGCAAAGGAAAGTGTTTCCATTGCAACAGCGACGGCCATTGGAAGCGGAACTGCCCTACTTACCTGGCCACCCTAAAGAACAAGAAGGAAGGTCCTTCTGGAGGTATGCTCGTTATTGAGTCTAACCTTACGGTTTCTTCTGCATCCAGTTGGGTGCTTGACTCTGGTTCTAGTGCTCATCTGTGCACTTCTATGCAGGGTCTTGAGGATAGCAGGAGGCTGAGGGATGGAGACATGATCCTACGCGTCGGTAATGGAGCAAGAGTTGCTGCAGTAGCCGTGGGAACATACCCTCTTCGATTACCATCTGGTTTAGACTTAGTTTTGAAAGACTGTTATTTTTGTGCCTGCAGCTAGCAGGAATTTGATTTCTGTTTCATGCTTAGCACAAGAAGGTTATGTGATCACCTTCTTTAAGGACCATTGTAACATTCTTTATGAAAGAAATAAAATTGCAAATGGTTTCCTTATTAATGGTCTTTATCAGCTACATATTGATGTACCTGTTCTAACTATCGAGCAAAACGTGAATGCCAAACGACCTAGGGATAGTCCAAACGACAGATATCTATGGCACCTGAGATTAGGTCATATAGCAGAAGATAGGATCAACAAATTGGAGAAAAATGGGCTATTGAGTCCATTGACTTTCCGAGTCATATCCAACTTGTGAATCTTGTCTTCAAGGCAAAATGACTAAACTCCCTTTTGTTGGACATGGGGAGAGGGCCACAGATCTCCTTGCCCTAGTACATACTGATGTGTGCGGCCCATTTCGATGTGCCGGCTAGAGGCAATTTTGTCTACTTCATTACCTTTACCGATGATCTGTCTAGGTATGGGTATGTGTATCTTATGAGACACAAGTCTGAAGCTTTTGAAAAGTTCAAAGAATTCAGACATGAAGTAGAAAAAACAAACTGGAAAACCCATTAAGGTTCTTCGATCAGATCGAGGAGGTGAATACCTTAGCCGGGAATTCCTAGACTATCTTAAGGAAAATGGCATAGTCTCTCAATGGACTCCACCAGGAACACCTCAACTCAACGGGGTTTCAGAATGGAGAAATCGGACTCTATTGGATATGGTTCGATCCATGATGAGCTTCACAGACCTCCCAGATTTTTCTTTGGGGACATTCATTATTAACTTCAATCTATTCTACTGAATAGGGTTCCCTCTAAAACCGTTCCTACCACACCGTATGAGATATGGCACGGTAAGAAACCAAGTCTGAGTCATCTCAGAATTTGGGGTTGTCCGGCTTATGTCAAAAGACAACAAGCGGACAAGTTAGAGTTTAGGTCCTTTTAGAGCTCGATTCATAGGATATCCTAAAGAGTCATTAGGATACTATTTCTACATTCCAGAAGACCACAATGTGATTGTGAGTCGACATGCCATATTTCTTGAAAAATAGTTTATTCAAGATAGTGGCATTGGAAAGCAGATTAAGCTTGATGAGAAAGTCTCACAAGCAGAAAGAGCTAAGGACCAAGTGGAACCAAATCAGGTTGAGCCAATAAGAACACTACCTCCTCCACCTCGTAGATCGGAAAGAGTTTCCCGTCCCCCTGAAAGATACTTAGGTATTATTTCAGAGGATGTAGAGGAAATGTTCCTCATAGGTAATGGTGCTCATGGTGATGATCCCAAAACCTACAACGAGGCGATATCAGATATCGACTCCGAGAAATGGCTTGAGGCAATGAAGTCAGAAGATTGACTCGATGCACTCAAACCAAGTCTGGACCTTGGTAGATCCACCAGAAGGTATAGTACCTATTGGATGTAAATGGATCTTCAAGAGAAAGATTGGTGCAGATGGGAATGTGGAGACATTCAAGGCTAGACTGGTGGCAAAAGGTTATAGTCAACGCGAAGGCATTGACTATCAGGATACCTTTTCCCCAGTGGCTATGCTAAAATCCATCCGCACATTGCTTGCTGTTGCAGCCTATTTCGATTATGAAATATGGCAAATGGACGTGAAAACGGCATTCCTAAATGGATATCTTGAGGAAGATATCTATATGGAACAGCCGCTAGGTTTCACATCCAGTGATACTGATCACAAGGTTTGCAAGCTGCAAAGGTCCATATATGGACTTAAGCAAGCATCTCGGAGCTGGAACACTCGTTTCAATGATGTGATCAAAAAGTTTGGTTTCATCAAAAAATGAAGAGGAACCATGTGTTTTCAAAAGGGTCAGTGGGAGCGCTGTTGTCTTCCTCGTATTGTACGTGGATGACATCCTCCTTATTGGGAATGATATTCCCATGTTGACATCAGTCAAGATGTGGTTGTCCAAGGAATTCTCCATGAAAGACCTAGGTGAAGCATCCTTTATTCTAGGAATTAAGGTCTATAGGGATAGACCGAATAGGATGCTAGGACTTTCACAGAAGATGTACATAGAGAGAAGTACTAAAGAGGTTTAGTATGGAAAACTCTAAGAGGGGATTAATACCCTTCAGACATGGTATTCATCTTTCCAAGAAGATGTGCCCCAGCACACCTGAGGAAATAGAACGCATGAGCAAGATCCCTTATGCTTCTGCAATAGGGAGCCTCATGTATGCCATGCTATGTACACGACCTGATATAGCCCATGCTGTGAGTGTCACAAGCAGATATCAGTCAAATCCAGGTGAAGAACACTGGACTTCTGTGAAATGTATCCTTAAGTACTTGAGAAGAACTAAGGATATGATGTTGGTCTTTGGTAACGGAGAACTCCTGGTCCAGGGATACACAGACTCGGACTTCATGTCCGATATAGATGATCGAAAGTCGACATCTGCACAGACTGTTTGTGCTGGAAGAGTTCCAAGCAAACGGTGATACCATCTCATCCGCGATTACCTTGAGAAAGGTTACGTTGAGGTCAAGAGAGTCAACTCCACAGATAATGTGGCAGACCCACTTACAAAGCCGTTGGGCCAGCAGAAGATCGAAGCCCACCTTGAGAAGATGGGACTTAGACTTGTAGCCAATTGGCTTTAGGACAAGTGGGAGATTGTTAGATATATGTGCCCTAGAAGCCAGAATTGGCTGACACTTGTAATACACTTCTAGGGGCAAAATTATAATTTTGACTATAATTAATAAATGGGTTATTTTCTATCACATATGTGTATTTAGTGTCTGTGATACATCCTTTGAGTTAATGGTAATGATAATTCATATTTTCAAGAGTTGAAAATTTAAGACATGAATAATCATTATTAACTCATAAATAGCTCCCGACCATAGGATCATCACGAGGATGGTGATTGATCCGGAAGGTTGGTGTACAATCGCTTCTCTTTAGTAGATGAGTCTTGAGTCTACGGTGTGGAGACACCGGAGCGAGAGTACAGGTACTCGTTAGAGAACGAGGGCACTGAGCGTGACCACCTCGAGTAGTCATTAGGGAGTCTACCTTCTCGTCAATGACTGACTCGATGCTGCAGTAGTGTGTCTGGTTCTTTGACCTGAGATGCATCGGCAGTTCACCTTGAGGGTGTTATAGTTTGACTACACCATTACTCGGTCTCCTAGCCATATGGAACCCTGAGGTGTATGTTGGCTATGACATGTTCATTGTAGGAACTGGATTGCATCAAGATGGGAATCTATCTACCTCGGTGGTAGAGGAGTAGCCCTATGATGATCATGAGAATCAAGTCCTGAAGCCCATGGCCATGGCAGAGTGAAATAATAGAAAGAGTTTCTATTTAGATTTTCACATTGGACTCGAATCGAATGATTACATCATATGACAGAGACTAGGGTTTGACGAGTTCACCTTAACCCTAATCTGATCGGGGCTCAAGATAGAAGAACTTGAATCACACAGGTAGCTGCACCAAGAGGTTCGCATTCAGCTCTGATGGGTTGCCACCATATACTGCTAGGTGTCACTGGTGGATTTTGGGAGCAATTAGAATGATTTAGATGATCGATCATTCTAGCTGTTCGAATCAGAAGAGTTCTGATCCATCGAAAGGAGTTTCGATGATGTCGATGATAGAGATCATGACATATCCCATTACCATACAGAACTGAACCTAACTGGGTCACACAAACAAGGGTTTGAATCTGGTGATCATCAATTGAACTGATCTAGTTCAATTGATCTGAATGAGATTCAATTAGGTTCAAGGAAATCGTGCTAGCACTCGATTGAACCTAACGTTCTTCTTTTGCTATCATAAATAAGTTGTCCTGTCTGAGCCAAAGGAGTTTGTGCTCAAATCAGAGGCCTTCATATGGTCTGACTGGAGGTTGTCCAAGTCAGAATAGGTTGTCTTATTTGTAAGACATTACCTGCCATTTTTGGTCACCTGCCATTTCTTGTTCTTTGACTTTGGTCAAAAGTCTACCTTTGACTGGTCAAATGTTGACCATTGACCCTTTGACTTTTGACCACATGTCATGCACCTATTGGAGAGCTGGTGGGGGCTTGTCCCCCTGCCAGAACCTGGCAAGGAGAAGGGCGCACGCCAAGGGTGGCGTGAGCCCAAGTAGGAGGCGCCTAGGAGTCCTTGTTGGACAAGGACTCCATCTCCCTTTTGGATTCCAATTGAGAGTTCTTCTAAGAATCCAGTTTGACTGGTCTTAGGCACTCTCCAAGGAGGAATCCAGGGGACTCTATTCCCACCAATCAGATTTAGATCTGATTTCACAAAAGGGTTGTGATTGGTTGGGAGGAAGAGGACTTGGATCACGCTTAGTCTATATAAGAGACCCAGCGCCCAAGTGAAATAATAATCAAGAAGTAATCAAGAAGCAATCTTCCCACGCCCCAAGGCTGCCTCTCTCCCCTTTCTCCACGCCATACTCTCATCTCCCCTTGCTCTCCACGTCCAAAAGTGTTTTGGATTTGGATTGGTGCGATTTAGATCAAGAAAAGGAGATCAAAAGCAAGAAGGCTGCGCTGCTGCGAAGGAACGACTGCAGATCTTCAAAAGGAGTTTTGAAGATCCTCCAGATCAGATCCAGATCTGATTTTTGGAGGCGTGATAGAGAAGAAGAGGATCTCCAGATCCAGCCCGAGTGGATACCGGTAGAGGCCAGGCGCTTGCGTGGCTTGATCCAGAACCTTCCGCTGCAAACAGGATCATCAACAGGGTAATAGGATTACCCTATTCAGGTAAATTGAATGTGATTTAATTTATCCTTTTCATTTAATTTTTATTAAATAAATAAGAATCAGATCTGAAGCATCCCTGATCTGATACAGATCTAAGAGAAAAATTTTTGAAATATATCTCTTGATCTGATCAGATCTGAACGAACCTGGTCAGGGAAATCAGGATTTCCCTTCACCTCGGCCACGATCGAAGAGCAAAATGCATCTCCATCGGATCTCGTCAATGCGTGCTCCTCGGCCACGACTAAGAAGCAGAATGCATCTCCATTGAATTTTGCCAACACGCGCTCTTCGACCACGATCGAGGACCGGAACGTGATCGATAAAATTTATGAAAACACACTCCTCGACTATGGTCGGAGATCGTAATGCGCCGGCATGAATCGTTCACTACTTCTCAGTCACGCCGCCTTAGATCTATGCTAACCTATGTCTCAGAAAAGAAAAATTTGACGAAGAACATATGAACTCAATAACTTAGCAAAAGAAGATTTTGTATTAAAGTTAAGTATTTACAAGTGATGGTCGGTCCATACAAAAATATCTCGATAAAAATCAGGGGCAAACAAAATAGGCCGGCCTAAAAAGGATCGAATATGCCTGATCAAAGTGGTACATTAACCTCCATCCAGAGCTCTAGATTCGTCGATCTCCACTAGGTCTGGCAGGATGATGATGGCTGGGGGTGGTATCGATGCTGCATCCTCGGTAGCCAGGTCATCATGCACGGGACTGAAAACATCTTCCATTTGATTTTTCCAACCCTCAACTTCCTCGACCTCCTCGTCATCCGACTCCAAGAGGTCCAAGTTCAGATCGGGGAAGATCCTCCGAACCTTCTCTTTCAAATCTATGCCCTCTTGCAGGTAGGAGAGCGATGTAAAATCCACCTTGATATTGTGGAATTCTTTCGAGATGCGAAAGGCCTCGACCGCCTCTACCCTGGTGGCCTCTGCTCGTGCCTTTCCGGCCTCCCTCTCTCCCAGCACTCGAGCTTCAACCTTAGTCAGCTCGGATTCTAACTGCTTCACCCTCTCCCTGTGGGACTTGGTCTCTTCCTCGATCTTCAGATGAGATAGCTGAGCATCGTCTACCCTTTGGTGGACTTGGGTGGCTTTCTCCCTCGCTTCCTTAGAGAGGCGCCGAACCTCTCTAATTACTTCGGCAAAATGGTCCACATGATGGACGAGCTAAAAAAAAATAAGAAGAAGAAAACTGAGTTGAGGAATAAACGAAAGAGCTAAAATGAAGGTCGGTAAGAAGTCAACACGTACTCGAAGGAGAGAATTGTAGGAGTCCTGGATGCAGAAGGCACCCCCGACCTCCTCGAAGGTTTGGACGTCGGCCAGTAAAATGACCGACTTCAGCAAGGAACGGGCAACGCGGTAGTCGTCGATGCCCTTCCTTTTATCCTCGGTATCTGAGGGAACTTCCATCAGAGAAACATTTTTTGAAACATCGGATCCACGGTCGGACATCCGAATGGAGATCTTCAGCCCACCCAAGCTTTTTTTGGAAGAAGATGCAGAAAGTCGAGGGATGGACTCCCCTGGAGCAGCGGACCGAATCGACGTCACAGCCTTCATCGACGCTGACTTCTCCTTCCTCGGGGCGTTGATCGCTCTCGAGGAACCTCCTACCACGGGCTATGCCAGGACAGCCTCAGTCCAAGCGCGTTTGGGGGCCACGGCCGTGCTTGTCTTCCTCTTCTTCGTCATCCGATGAAGAGTTTCAAGGTCGGATGGATTCATCGCTGGACAGAAAATACAAATCTTGGTCAATAATAATGATGAAAAAAGAAAAGACAATCCAAATAAAATCGCATGAGAACACTTACTCCTCGGATCAGTTGGAATCAGTCCGACCTTAAATAAGTTCTCTTCGGTAAGGAACCTGGACAGCGGGAGAGGAGCAAGACTAAAGTTTTGATTCAAGACCTCCTCCTCGACATCGAACAATGTTGGAGGTCTGACAGCCGACCTATGAGGTCGCCCCCATGATGTGCTGAAATCCCATGGTTGCTCGATTGAAATAAAAAAGAAGCACTCCTTCCAGTTATGCACCAAGGAAGGAGCGCCTCAAAAAAGGTAGCATCCTCTTCGAGGAGAAGCGTACCACCATCCGACCTCCGTCGGATGCTCCTTTAAAGTGAAGCAAACTCGAAGAAAATGGGAGGTGGTTCGATCCCGAGGAGGAAGCAGTGGGTGAAGAAGCCTAAAATCGATTGTTAGGAGTTCGGCACCAAACAACAAAAGTTAATTCTATACAGGTTCAGAAGCTCAATAATTAAAAAATGAAAAGACAATCTGAGGCCGACCTTTAGCAATTCCTCGTAAACACCGATCCGTCCAGGCTGAGAAAGAGCTATACACTCCTCGAAACCGGCGACCTCTAACTTAAAATCATCGGAGACATGGTATTTCATCCTAATGACTTCCAGATCCTTTGAGGTGAGGACGAAATCTATTCTAAAAGGATCATAATCCGGAACTTCACGTTCTTCAGATTGACCTGGAGAACCTATTATCCTGGAATCGTGATCCTTGCCAGAAGGGCTATCCGAGCCCCAAGAAGATCGAGACAGACTAGATTGACTCATGAGTACGGAGGAGACTGACCTAAAGGACGAGGAGGCTGAGCAACGAGGGAAGTTAGGATGGGATCGACGATGGCTTGGTTGAGTCCGAGCTATTCCTCGCGCAAAGTACCGGAGTTCATCCTTTAAGCAATAGTAGTAGTCAAAAAGAGTAATACTGATCCTATTTATAAGTGGCATGGATGGCTCCAATCTACTCCTGTTTCATCTATCCTTTTAAATCTTCATCAAGTGTCAGATATCCATTGGTTGGGATGGGTAGATCCAAAGCAAAGCAACGGACGACTAGATTTCGTGGTTGATAGACTTCTTCCAATCTTATCATGCTACCGATCTCCAATGCTACAATGCGGGCACGATTTGAAGATCGACCTCGACTTCGATAGGGTACTTACATCGGTCGCTCAGAGGTAGATCGATCTCGTAAGTCGGGGGAAAACTATTATGGATTGAGGCTGGTGTGGCCTCGACCTGTTTAGGGTCGGCTGCCGACCTACCCCAATGGATCGTCTGAGCGGAACAATGCGACACTTCGCCTGCGGTTAGCTATAGGTCGGCTTAAGTCAACCTATAATTTCGGCCAACCTACTAAAGATCGCCTCCTGGCAAAATAAGGTAGGCCTTCGTATCTCATCCTTGTCGGATTTAGGTCGACCGCCAAGCTACATGAATAGGCTCATAGCTCGTCAATGACCGACCTACAACCGTCTTTGCTGAAACTGTGTCCTCTCCGAATTGGGAAACTCGAATGAAGGAAGAATCTTTCGCAATCCCGTATTCCAAGAAGAAAAAAAATCTTCCGACTCAATCCAGGACGACTAACTCGGAAAGCCATTAGAGTCCGAAACGAATACGACTCCAACTCCTCTATAAATAGAGAGGCTCCGGGATCCTCCAAGTATGTCATTCAATTTGATGCTTTCTTTTCTCATTGTTCTTCAATCTTCTAACTTGAGCGTCGGAGGATCTTTATCGGAGAACACTTCGGTGGAGACTTTATTGCAGGTGAACGAATGAAGCTCCAATGAAAATTTATCCTCGGTCTCATATTTCTCGGTAGTCGAGCTCCTCCATCCTCATCGACTGACCTCAAGCCAGGAGATCCAGGAGCAATAGGTTTCAACTTGCAAAAGGTGCAGGACTCTTGACCAATAGTAGTACCTTGCAGTACCGTATACATGACATCCTAGTTTCATGTACCTGGGGGATGGAATCCTATCACAGCCGTCTAATGAACAGAGCATATATGTGATCTTCCGGTCACGGCATGGGAGGTGCCGCATTGGAATGCTCGGTGCCATAGCACAGCTACAAGTGGAGAGAGAGAGGCGTGGATCGAAGAAGGTGGTCAAGCGCTGGGTAGGCAATTTGGTATATTGGGAAAGAGACGTACACGGTGCACCTATCGTTTCGCTTCTAGGTGGCTCTCAAAGAAATTTGCTTCAGGATATTAAATTTTACCACATTATTTTCAAAACTTTCTTTCCCATAAAAAGTTATTTCTCCAACCTTTTCCAAGCTATTTGTTAATGACGAAAAAACTCAGACAACGAGAATAATAACGGCAACAAAAATAATAAAAAGAAATGTAATTTTGTTTTGCCCCTGCAGCACAAAGAGCTAACAAATAACGATGGAAGAACAAGGCATTTCAATTCAAATCAAGATAGCCGGTCTCCGGGACCAGCTGGGGTTTTCACCGGAGTGGTTGAACCTTTACTTCGGGCAGCTTTTACCGAAGGAACCTTGACTTCCTGACAGCCAAATCAAAGGACACATTGACCGTATAATTATATAAAAGAATCTTCTTCCACAGGCCATGGTTCATTGCGCCTCAGAGGGCAAAGGCTTGAAGAATTTTTCAGCCAATACAACATCATGATATTGTCTCTTCTAAATTGAATTGTGCCGGTGGCAGCGGATACCAAGGGGAACAAAGAAAGACCAGTCCCACTTGAGGAGCCTACAAGGACTGGTTCTACCGGATGTGACCTTCGTTCTTTTACTACCATAGGATTCTCTGGATCGCATCTACCCGTATTAAATTACATAATAAGTAAATACATATATGCATCATATATATGCTATCATCTATTCAATTATATGTACTGAAATTATTTATCATGGCAGAGTATATAATTATATAATAACTATACGGGGATTGTTTAACTTCTAACAAGATCTATCGTTTCACGTGTTTTTGTTTCTTATATGAATTATGATTATTATTTGACTGATTTTTTTTTGCTATTTTAGAAATAAAATATTATTAGTTAAAATTATTTTTTTAAAAAAAAATATTATAATATGCGTTGCCAGGAGAAGATAAAATCGATAATTTTCTATTCTCGGTTACTGTCTTTATTATAATTACTTGTATATGCAGGACTTCCAATGTAACCTAGCAGATGATAACCACAGTCTTGGTGATAACATCAAATAAGATTTCACCGTGATGGAAGGCTTGCTCAATTCCATCGAATGGCTCTAGTTGATGCATCAAGTCCCATCATGCAATCTCTCTTTGTCAGATCGAGACACTTTGCTGGTACAGGGCTAGTTGCGGTGTGCCGACCGCCATCTCATCCATTACTCCGTGCACCTTCTCTTCCAGCATCATTACGATCTCAACCATCGTAATGAATGATCTAATCCGGTGTATAAACTTTGTAACACCCGTGACGGACTCCTAGCGTGTGCGACAAGCGTGAGCGCCCGTGATGATGGGAGGCGTGGCTGGAGAGAAGCCATGATCCTCGCCGGAGAAGACGACGACCAGATTAATAATAAACCATAACGGTAACAAATTCCGGAAGCTAGACCCGCGCCGGAGACCCCGGGCAATGCCGGTACGAAATCCTATGTGGACGTGGTGGGCCCGGAGGAGGGAATGCAGCGTGGCATGTGACAGGAAGAAGAGGCGTCCGCGATCCGAATCGATCCGTTAGCGGCCGTTAGAGAGTGTTAACCATGCATGTTCAATGTAGCCGGGTTCTATAAATTGGCGATTCGTTGAACTCCCTCCCTCCCACTTCAAACTTTGCTTTTCTTCGCTCCCCTTTCTCTTTTCCTCTTCGCCATTTCTTTTGTCCTCTATAGAGGGGAGAGAGAGGGGTGAGGCAGCGGCAATGGCGGCGTCTCTGAGGTGGCTTCCGCTGCTAGTTCTCGGGCTTTTGGTGGTTGTAGCTGGAGGCTTCGGTTGGATTGGGGGCGAGAGCTTCTTTGTTTCCAGGTACATTCCGCTCCCCTTCCCCTAAAACGAATTCTTAGTGTTCTATCTGGTTTTGATTCCCTTCTTCATTTATCTGAACGTAGTTGTAGCAATCCACTGAAGGAGAAGCAGGAAGAAAATTCACTGAAAAATTGAGATGATGATTTCTCCAAGAGATTGGGGATTTCTTTCTTTGAGCTTCTCTGTTGTAGGAGCAGAGCAATGCTTGATGCCTATTAGCTTTCGAAACAAAGTTTCTAAGTGACGACGGGTCCTTGGTTTTAACTCTATCGATCTTGGTTGTCGCAGGAATGGGGAAGGAATTGAGAGGAGGATGTTGAGAGAAGGCCCGCCGCCGGCGAATGAGACGTTTTGGAGGTGAGTTCGACCCTCTGAAATAAATGGCCCAACATAAATCTGGGTCGTCGGATCCTTCTCCGACATTGCCCAGAATTCGACACCTTCCACGTTTGCACCGTTGGATCAAGCGGCCGTGCTATCCCTCGCCGCTTAATCCGGAATAACGACCTTTCTCCTATTCCCTCGTTTACGCCTTTCGCTTTCTTGGAAACGTACAAGCGAAGACACCAGTCAAATCACCACAAGCCGGAGATAGTAGCCCTTGGAAACCCGAATCCCCAGAATTTCCGGAATCCGTATCTCGAGAATTTATACATTACTGTTCCTTTTAGGTAAATTCTCCATTACAATTTCGTTGCGGACGGTCTTTCCAGCGTGTCTGTGTAATTAGTAGTAGCAAATTACTTAATTAAAGGGTCTTCCCCAGCATTTATGATTGTAGTTTCCCGGCGCCCACTGCTTTTAAGGATTTTTGTAAACTGAGCATTGCATCTCTCTGCATGATTTGATAGGTTGCCTCACGAGGAGAGATATACTTTTTATTCTGTTTCTTTTCTTTGTTCGTAAAAAAAATCGATGGTAATATATATATATATATATATATATATATATATATATATATATATATATATATATGTATGTATGTATGTATATATGTGGTTCGCTGCCGGAGGCCGTGAAGGCCGCCGCTGATGACCCAGAAGTGGTTGCTTCCACGGTGCAGATGTAAGTTTTCCTTCATTAATTTATAATTTTTAATTTAATCTTAATCCTTTAAGCAACTTATATCAAACACACAAACAATTCAGAGGATTTGATTAGCATTGGTTAATTTTCTGATTCCAGAAAAAAAAAAAAAAAAAATTCTTGCTTTACTTTTTTTTTTGTATTTTTAATTTTATTATATATATATATATATATATATATATATATATATATATATATATATATATATATATATATATATTGCTATCATGAAATATATAGTTTTAAAAGGAACGAACGATGTTTTTCTTAGAGAAGGTTAAATTTTACATATATATCATATAGCCTATGCAGAGAAGAGATGCAGTGATTGGCATGATGTTACCATGCGATTTTTTTTTTTTTTTTTTGAGCTATTTATCATACTTAATTTTGCGGTTCCGTATGAATAACCTGTCAGTGAAGTTTCTTTAAAGTTTACAACTTCGAAAGCAATATCACAAACTCAGAGCGTTGGTCTTTGGACATTTTCCATCATTTCTTTCTCTTCAATCCAAATTACTCCAAAACGTCGTATTCCCTTATCTCTTATAATTTCATTTGAATTAATTTAAATCAATATCAAAGTTTTAGATAATGCGTTTTTTCCCATTCAAAATCCCTATTGGCTACTCTAACGCTATGACATCTATTATTTATCTGAAAACGATAATTGTTACGACAGTATTATGATGAAAAATAATAAGATATAATTAAAAAAATATATGTTAATATTTTTTATATAATAAAATTAAATTTTTTTGTATATTTTTTTAAAAAAATATTTTGTGAATAAAATAAAATTTGAAAAAAAATTGTTCTTGAAAGTAAAAGTTAAAATAATGATCATTATTTATATTACAACGGTCATGAGAGAAAAAAAAAAAAAAAAACTATCATATTTTTTTTATATTATTAATTTAAATAACGTAGTTATGTTTCTCTTTGAGGTTGTGTGATGGTTATGTTTCGAAACTTCAAATAAATATTTATATATAATGCTCCACTTCACTCATGTTGACTCATACACGCGACATGACATTCTGCCACGTGATTTCATCGGTGTATCGGCGGCTGGAAGTTGGCATGGAATTGGAGGTCCATGTTCTCATCACGTTCTTGTCACCGTCACCTTGTCCTCCATTTATTATCTGCGAGCAAGGACGGTTCCTTACAAAGATTCGCACTCTTCTCCTCCTTTTAGTTATTTATGGAAATGGCTATGCCATGGTTGTCACGAGCCTTGGTCCTCTCTACCGCCACAACTATGTCACACTTATGGGTGACGACAAGGTGATTGGCTCGCGCGCGTCGGGTCCGACAAGTACCCACCAGCACCACGAGGCCAATTGACTCGTCGGCGTGGATGAGGCCACATAGCTGTGGGAGCAAATTATCTGCACCCAATATTTCGTCAGCCACTGCTGCTTAGATTATATAGTAGGCCACCCCTCCAAAATAAACCCGTAATTTTGATATTAAAAATTTATTTTTTTTATAAATAAAAAAAATTTATCTAAAAATCTATATTTTTATAAATAAATATTTTTTAAAATAATATTTAGATAAAAAAATAATCTATTTATCTTTTTTTTATGCATAAAAAAATTATTCTGAAATCTATTATTTATATTCTTTTACATTATTATTTTTATAAATAAATTATTAAAATTTATTTATATTTTTTATAATATTTTTTATATTTTTTAGATTTAAAAAAAATAAATTACATGGAGTATTGAATGATGAAAATATTAGAAATGAGGATGAAATATTTTAGGTAGAAAATTAAATATCTATTTTATTGATTGATAAAAAAATAATTTAATTTTTTCTAAGATGAATAAGATTTTTTTTTATTTTATGAATAAATATTATTAAAAAAATAATTTATTCATCTTAAAAAATATAAAAATATAAATAAATAAATTAATAAAAAAATAAATTAATTTTTTTATAATATTTATTCATAAAAGAATGACTCATAAAATGGGAAGCTTTCGCTATCATGACAATTTGGCCCCAAAGAATAACATTATCGATCTGTGTTAGTTTAAGTCACTTTCTGGATGCCCCGCCAACCACCCCCACCCCCACCCCCCCCTTGATAGGAACTGTTATTAGTTATTTAATTGATTAGAAACAAAAGGCTGGAACACAATTACAGATGGTTTTTGTTCATGGTTTTCTACGTAGTTGCCATAATATTATTTTGCTCATTCTTAATTTAATTACTCTCAAAACCCCAAGGAAGGAAAAATTGTTTGTACGATACTTTCAGCGGAGCAATTGCCATGGTAACTCAGAAAAATCACTTGAAAAGAAATATCAATAGCAAATGCTATGGCATCTTAAAAAAAAAAAACAATCACTCAAACCATCTCTCACCATGAGAGAGTAAGGAGAACGCAGAACACCGGCTGAGTGATTTTTTGAGTTACAACTTTGATTTACAAGCCAGAGTCCATTTAAAAACTTAAGTGATAAAATTTTATACCCAATTTCATATATTAATCTATTTGTCATTCATTAATTACTTCATATAGAACTAAATCTCACATGATCCTCAACAACTAAAGTATTGTTTAATTTACTATCTCGTCTTCATTGATAGATAGGGACATTTTCTATCTAACGGAATAAATCTTGCATACGACTCTTATCCTTTCATAAGCTTTTCTTAGTAGCACATTAATTTGAAATAGGAGTGAGAGCCTATATATATATATAATTTGAAAATGCCTAAGCTCGCTCCTTTGGCTGGGGGTGGTTGAAGTTTTGAATGACAAGCATCCACGTAACAAGGACAGGTTTGCCTCGCTACTTGCTTCTGTAAAGATGGCAGTGATGGTTACGATTAGACATATTTATTTGGCAGGACCGTAAGAAACAGTACAGCTCGCCGGGCCCTGGGATATCTTTCTTGTGGAACCGGCAATCCCATCGACGACTGCTGGCGCTGCGATCCCGACTGGCACCTCAACCGCAAGAGGCTGGCCGACTGCGGCATTGGCTTTGGGCGCAATGCCGTCGGCGGGCGCGATGGGCGTTTCTACGTGGTGACCGATCCCGGCGACGACGACCCTGTAAACCCACGCCCGGGGACGCTGCGCCACGCCGTCATCCAGGACGAGCCCCTCTGGATCGTGTTCGAGCGCGACATGGTCATCACCCTCAAACAGGAGCTCATCATGAACAGCTTCAAGACCATCGACGGCCGCGGCGCCAACGTGCACATAGCCAACGGCGCCTGCATCACCATCCAATTCGTCACCAACATCATCATCCACGGCCTCCACGTCCATGATTGCAAGCCCACCGGGAACGCCATGGTCCGCAGCTCTCCTTCCCACTATGGCTGGAGGACGATGGCCGATGGAGATGGCATCTCCATTTTTGGCTCCAGCCACGTATGGGTGGACCATTGCTCTCTGTCCAACTGCGCCGACGGACTCGTCGATGCCGTCATGGGCTCTACTTCCATAACCATCTCCAACAATTACTTGACCCACCACAATGAGGTATTATCCCTTCCTTCCATCAGTCCAATTCCATGATGCTAAGAACGTAGTAATGCTACTGTTATACAAGAGACAAACAAGATCCGGATTACACTTGTTCGGGCATAAGAAATTGATTGGATATAATTAACTTGTAGAGATTATATCTTTGTTCACCACATTGGCTTGAATGGATTGCAGGTGATGCTTTTGGGCCACAGTGATTCCTATGAGAGAGATAAGGCCATGCAAGTTACCATCGCATTCAACCACTTCGGTGAAGGCCTGATTCAGAGAATGCCGAGGTGCTTCATCTTTCCCTCCCCCCTTTGTTGCAGAGAAGGCAAAGCTTGGGCAACCAAAACAAAGGATTAAGATCTTTCTGTTTTGTGAAATTGCAGGTGCAGGCATGGTTACTTCCATGTTGTAAATAATGACTATACCCACTGGGAGATGTATGCCATTGGTGGGAGTGCAAGCCCAACCATCAACAGCCAGGGCAACCGATACCTTGCCCCGGTCAACCCCTTCGCCAAGGAGGTAATGATTATGGTGAATTTGTGTATCATACTCTGTTGATCTGTGGATTCTACTTTCATACTGCATTGCATGTAATTGTGCGTGTTTTCAAATTGGTCGACACAGGTTACTAAAAGATTGGACACACCCTCGGGTGTCTGGAAGAGCTGGAATTGGAGGTCAGAAGGTGACCTGCTGCTCAATGGTGCCTTTTTCACCCCCTCTGGAGCAGGAGCTTCGGCGAGCTATTCAAGGGCCTCCAGCCTTGGGGCGAAGCCTTCTTCCATGGTTGGCACCATAACTTCAGAAGCAGGGGCCCTTTCATGCCGCAAGGCTGCTAAGTGCTAATGCTGCACTCATCTACAGTTTGCAAGAATGTATCACTCTACTCCAAAGTGTTGCGATTATTTTATCGTGGCATTGTTGACCATGCGATTCCCCTTGCCAACCTCTGCCTCCCCTCATACTAATTTGAGTTTGAAACAGGTGCAGCAGTGTTGCTTCCTGGTTATTCTTTTCCCTTGGGATATTTGCTTTGTCTTTCTGTCATACCCTCCACAACTTCACCCATCTCCCATTGTCCAAAGGGTTGATTGGCTTCTGGATGTTGCCTTTTTTTTATATGTGGAATCTACATCCATGCAAAAGATTGATATTAATATGGCATGCAATTCTGTTGTAATGGATGCATTTTTATTGTAAGGAAAAGTTCTATTATCTACGATATTGGTTTGTCTAATCTTTCTCCTTCCCCTCTTCTTATCATTGTTTTATCTTTTTTATTTTATATGTAACGATCCAGCTGAGCGATCTTAACTAAATCAGCATCTATGGCAAAACTGGACAGAATAATTGTTTTTTTTTTTCCCCCGGAAAATACTAAACCAATCCCTACGTCATATACACGAACAACAGAGTATGCTCTTGTATTCGGTGACTTATTCGCGGATTATGAAGACTGGAAGACCATCTTCTCAACCATTTGTTCACGGTCTGGATTCCTGATAAAAAATTGAGGTACATCTGACATCGACTAGACCAAGGAAAATATTCTAAGCTTTGCTCCAGAAGCACCTGCCTGTAGTTGGAGAGACAGTGTGGCACGTGATGCGACCAAGTTATCAAATATCTTGTAACACAGTTTCTGCATAGGATTGACCAATGGAGCACAGGAGAGAACATAGCAATCCATTATTTTCGACAATGGTGTCCGAAGCTCAGAGACCCTACAAGGGCTTAATGAAGCCTCTCTGCATCTTTTAAGGCAGTGGACCTCTATGTCTCTAATTGGATCAGATTTCAAATCCGGTGGCTGCAAAGCCTCCTGCCATGTAAAGCAAGTGTGCCAACGGCATCTAGCAACTCGATCTTTTAGAGACATGATTCAAAGAAGCAGAATCCTAAGCTGTGCTTCAAGAACCTCCTCCAATATAACAAGCAGTCAAGAATCATCAGCTCTTGCTGCGGAACGATACCTAATATGATCTTACGACTCCCTGAACTTTTAGCATCTCATGATATCATGCTTTCGGCCAACTTTCTTTTCGGAGGAGTTCAATGGACCTTTCTGAATCCGATTCCAGCTCAAACTTTGTTATAGGCTCTTGGCTGGCAAACATAACCAGCTTTAAGCTATTGACGTTGGACAAAGCATCCAATCTGAAAGGACTAGATGATTATTTTCACTGTGGAAAGGACTCCGCATGTCTAAATTTTTCTCTCTGCGAAGATGAACATGGGCTGTCTGCCCAAGGCCACTAGACCACTAGTCTCAATCTTTTGTACCTTGAGGATCATTTGCTTCTGCGTTTCGCTAGCACTCTGCAATAAATCAGCATGCTGTGCACATCAAGATGACTCAGAAATTAGTGATTGTACGTAACTTTTCAGAAAATGTTATTAAACTTCATAACATAAAAACACCAAATTTTATTTCATGAACTTGGTTTACTTTTCCACCAGTTGTAATCATCGTGACAGTCACCCCAGTTTTTGCCCGTCAGAAGATGATGATCATGCAATGCAGCAGAAACCTAAATCAGAAAGTAGTAGTTTGTTTCGATATACTATTAGACCCTTGCACTATGAGATTTTGATCTCCTGCCTCATTTCATGAACGGATTTACTAGTTTAGACGAGGTCATCCCTGTATTGGTGTGCAATAAATGTCTTATATATATATATATATATATATATATATATATATATATATATATATATATATATATATATATATATATATATATATATATATATATATATATATATATATATATATATATATATGTATATTAAACTCATCCTTTTTGTGGGTTCTTCAGAATCGATGCGGTTAAAAAGGCCTCTCGATGGAAAACAAAAGATCCGTCTTCATGCCAACAATTAGTGGTTCTTGAGCTATACATCCTGAATTGTCTTCCATATGAATCAATCAATTGTGAGATGAATTATTATGCTCCAAATCCATTATCTTGGCCGATCACGTGACACAGCTACGCATTTTCTGCGACAAAATCCGGGAGAATGTGCAAGCTCTCTTGGATGATCTACAAAAAGAAATTCATCTTTCCAAAAATAGATCAAGTAACACTAATATTTTGTGATAACATAAAACAATCCGAATACATATATCATCCAATGGTATCAGAAAGCTCTGTTACTTTATTATCACTCACTCATGGACCAGCTTCCTTCAAATGCTAAGCATCCTGAGGTCTTGAAAAATTATCAAGCAACTAATACGAGTTGTCGTAGAAGAGGGAGCGTAGCTTTGTACGACGTGGATTGTAAGTCAAAAAGAAGCATGGGAACTTCTCTCTTCCATATAAAGTCTGAAACAATTCGTATAGCCTTCGAGCTGCAAGTCGTAGATCAAAACGAATAATACTTCATGTACGAGAGCAAAAGCTGATCCATCGGTTCGAATCAGAAAATATGTTGCGGCGGATCCGGATAATAAGTTCCGGGCATGATATGGACCACAAATGTGCTGATTAATTGAATCCTGGTAAATTTAAACACCATGCGTTCTTTTTGCGGGCACTCATCCACCGATGTTGGTCGAGCAAACAAAGCATCAGTTTAACTTGCCACCAATTATGGTCATGACATACATTATGTGTCCCCCAAAGCATTATTAACAATGAAACATCCCGGCTGCTGATCCTTGTTTTTAATGTTTGTCCTCTCCAATACGGCAAAGCCCGGTCCTCGGCTTGTCTCCTACATTCAACCCCATCTCCCCAGCGATCCTGTCATGAGTGATGAACAACACTCAGAAATTTCCAAGGATCAAGGTTGCGACAAGGACAAAAACCTTACCTTAGCGTACGGAGGACATCCAATCATGCGGTCCTTCACCTCAGAACACCATGATTTAGGCGCTAAACCTTAGTTTTTTTTAAGTTTGGGTGGGAGTTATTCTCAAAAATGCACATTAGGCGTGTCACATCAAGCAAGGTCGCAATTAAGTTTTGATTAAAATGCTTTGAGATAGAGGTCGTGTTGTGTCGGATGGAGGATTAGATCAAAAATATGTCAACCCAAATCCAATAAACCTGTCAAAAGTTCAAATTTGAACTTGCACGATGTATTAAACAAGTAATCTTATCCGACATACAATAGATCGAGTCAAATTAAATAGATTAAATGTTTAAGAATTATCACCCCGACTTTTAGGCCCTAGCTCGAGTCATCTTGGTTGGTCCTCTGCCTTGAGAGCAAGAATCCAACCTGAGGTCAAACTGGCCCAAAAAGTAAAACTTAAGGCTGGCCATATTTGATTTCAACTCAACAGCCGGTCGTCCTAAAAATAATTAAATAGTGGCTTCCAAAATGGAGGATGTGGTTAGCCATATTTTGAAGTTTGAAGTAGCCATCTCAAAAATAAGATTGGTCTACCTTATGCTCGTCATATCCCAGCATTTTTTTGAGTCGGTATAATTAATTGTATAAAGGATGGATGCAAATTTGCCCCGGTAGACGGTTACATGCGGCAGACTTTGGCGGGACGCAGGCTTCCTAAACCTATTTATATATCATGGTCATGTTAAAAGGGCGCGTGCAAGTAGGTCTGCCTTCGAGCTATAGATACAGGAATATAGGATTCGAGTTTTTGATCAAATGCTCCTAAAGCACTGTGAACTCTCTGCATAAATCTCATGATGGTTATTGTGCGATGTCCATTACAAAAAAAGATGAATCATTCTTCGATGGCAAAAAATACAATCCAAACTCAAAATATGCAAAAGTAGTTTAACAAGCATCATGCTTGAAAATAGGTAGGTTGTTGAGCTTGGTCGACCGACAAAAGATGAATTGATCCTAATTCTAGATTCACTATGGCTTAACAATTTTTTAACCATGTGTAGGCCATATTTCAGCTTGTTTGCGAGCGGCCGGTCCCGCGCATCAACAAAGCATTCTTATTAAAGGGTGGGTTTCTTTTTCAGGGCAGTATCGAAAGGGTGGGTTTCATCCACGAAAACAATCATTTGGACAACCATACTTTCAATTCATTAACAACACTTATCCTACTAACATAACCCCACTATCGAAACTTTTCAAAAGTTGGACGAGTGCTCTCATTACAAATCGAGCCAAAGGAGTACCATCTGCTGTGGAATGGGGCTGGTGCGGCCTCGGCCTGTTTAGGATCGACTGCCAACCTACCCCAATGGATCGTCTGAGCGGAACGATGCGATACTTCATCTGCGGTTAGCTGTAGATCGGCCTAAGCCAATCTATAATTCCATCCGATCTACTGAAGATCGCTTCCTAGCAAAACGATATAGGCCTTCATACCTCGTCCTCGTCGGGTTCAGATCGGTTGTCGAGCTACATGAACAGGATGACCTATCATAGCTCATCAATGGCCGACCTACAATCGTTCTTGCTGAAACATCATTCTCTCCGAATTGAAAAACTTAGATAAAAGGAGAATCTTTCGCAATCCTGTCTCCTAAGAAGGAAAGAAATATTCCGAATCAATCCAGGGCGACAAACTCGGAAAGCCGTTAGAGTCCAAAATGGATACGACTCTAATTCCTCCCCTATAAATAAAAGAGCTTCGGGATCCTCTAGGTATACCACTCAATTCGATGCTTTCTCTCATCATTGTTCTCCAATCTTCTAACTTGAGCGTCAGAAGGTTTTCACCGGAGAACACTCCGGTGGGAACTTTATTGCAGGTGAATGGACGAAGCTCCAGCAAACGTTCATATTCCTCGGTGGTCGAGCTCCTCCATCCTCATCAGCCGACCTCAAGCCGAGAAATTCAGGAGCAACAGTTGGCACTAGAAGAAGGGCCCTCGGTTGATTTCGAGATACAAATTTGAGAGAAGAAAGCACGTCACTGGATATCATGAGAATCCGAAGGAGAACATCAAACGCGTCCCAGCGTTTTAGTGATCGGAGGACCTATAATGCTCAGCAGGTTAACGCATCTCCACCATCAATCTAGTAAAATCCATCAATGATACCGATGGTCTCACAGGAATAGTATGACATGCTACTTCATCATGTGCAAGCTCTATCAACCGCCGTAAGAGGAATCCAACAGGCCGATGAGCGCCATCCAGTCGAAAAAAATTCAGATCTGATCTAGAGAAGGCCGAAGGAATGATGCCCCCGAAGCCTAAGGACGGAGGTCAGTCATCATAGCCGACCTACCGATCCTTTCCATCGAAGATCTGAACACTCGTCCACACCAATTTTCAGAAGAGGCTGTACCCCGGGCCATGAGATTTCTCGGCACCGAGCCACTCGTGAGAATGATATGGAGAAAAAACTCAAAGAGATGCAACAGCAGCTGGATGCATTGCGGGAGCCGAGGCAACAAAGAGAGGATTTGGGGTTCAATGTCGATCCTCCGTTCATTCAGAAGATTATGGATGAACCCTTACCACGTCGGTTCAAGATCCTTCAGATAGAGCTTTACGATGGAGCGACCGATCCCGTAGACCATCTGGATAGCTTTCGAACTCTTATGCATCTGCAAGGGGATACCGACGTGATACTATGTTGAGCTTTTTCTTTAACTTTGAGAAAAATGGCTCGACATTGGTACTCGAACCTGAAGTCCGACTCTAAAAATTTCTTCTACCAGTTGAGCCATCTGTTTGTTGCCCACTTCGTTAGCAGTCATCGATAATGTTGTAACTTTGACTTCCTCGTAAGCATAAAACAACGAAAGAATGGGCCCTTTCGAGAGTATATCAATCGCTTCAATGCAGCCATCTTGGAGGTCCGAAATTTAGATCCGTCGGTAGCCATGACTCTAGCACTAATCAAGCAGAGACAACTCCGGCACTATATGGATGAATGATAAATTCGGATCATGACCAACCTCGATAAGATGAATCGCACGAAGAACAGCCAGCCGCGGGAGAGATCAAAGTAATTGCTGGAGGAAACCTTGATGGAAATACTTCAGATCGAGATCGATAAGGAGAAGGACCGAGGAAGAGGAAGGCAGATAATGAAACTACTTTCACCGATGAAGATCTAGAAAAAATAAGTCAGCCACATGATGATCCTATAGTCATTTCTCTAAATATTGCTAATTATGATGTACATCGGATCCTTATTGATAATGAAAGTTCAGTAGATGTTCTATTTTATGATATCTTTGTTCGGATGAACTTGAACTTTGAACTACTGACGAAGAGGAATATACCTTTGATCGGATTTTCTGACACTATGGTTTCGGTAGAAGAGACTATCTTACTAACGATAAAAGCTGGACGAGCTTCAAGGCAGGCGGTTATCGACATAACTTATTTCATCATGAATAGCCCCTCTACCTATAATGTCATCTTAGGTCGGTCAGGCCTAAATATCCTCCGGGCCATAGTGTCGACCTATCACCTGAAGGTCAAATTCATGACTCTACATGGAATTGGCGGGCTTAGGAGAAATCAGTTAATCGTAAGGGAATGTTACATGGCTACTTTGCATGGAGTGGTGGCTAAAGAGCAACCTATGAATGAGTTAGACATTTGGAATGAATAAACTGAACAAAGAGGCTCTCCGACAGAAGAACTAATCTCTATACCGATCAAGAACGATCCGAACAAGATTGTGACGGTCGGCTCAAGCTTATGTGAGGAGGATCAACAGCACCTCATCACATTTTTATGAGCTAATGCCGACGTGTTTGCTTGGTCAGCTTCAGATATGCCCGACATCGATCCATAGGTCATGGTACACCGACTCAATATGGATCTGAATCGTCGTCCGATCAGATAGAAAAAATAGAGCTTTGCCCTTGAATGCCAGAGAACGATACAAGAAGAAGTTGATAAGCTCTTGAAGGCCAGTTTCATCCGAGAAATTTATTATCCGGAGTGATTGGCTAACGTCATCCTCGTCAAGAAAGCCAGTAGAAAATGACGCACGTGTGTTGATTGTGGATCTCAACGAAGCATGCCCAAAGGATAGCTAACCTCTACCACGCAAAGACCAACTAGTGGATGTGACCTCGGGACATCAACTCCTATCATTTATAGATGCTTTCTCGAGATACAACCAGATCCGAATGATGTTCGAGGATGAAGAAAAAACTTCTTTCATAACTGACCAAGGTCTTTTTTGTTATAGGGTCATGTCGTTTGGCTTGAAAAATACTGGAACGATCTATCAAAGACTTATGAACAAGCTTTTCAAGAAGCAAATTGAAAGAAATATGAAAGTGTGTGTGGACGACATGCTCGTTAAAAGTAGGGCTGTCGAATATCATATCACCGACCTAGAAGAAGCCTTCTCTACACTGCGACACTTTCGGATGAAGCTCAATCCGGATAAATGCACCTTCAGTGTCACTTTTGAAAAATTTCTTGGGTTCATGGTGTCACAATATGGGATTGAGGCTAATCCGAAGAAGATTCGAGCTCTTCAAAAGATGAAGCCCCCCAAGATGATCAAAGAAGTGCAGCGACTCACAAGAAGGATCGTAGCCCTAAATAGATTTCTATCAAGATCGGCGAAAAAGAGCCTTTCATTTTTTAAAGCTCTTAAGCAACCGAAGGACTTTCAATGGACAGATAAATGCCAGACAGTCTTCGATGAGCTAAAGAAATACCTCGGCTCCCATCTTCTTTTAAGCAAGCCAGATCCCGAGGAGGTATTGTACTTATATTTAGTTATTTCTTCTTCGACAATTAGCTCTATTTCGGTCCGACAGGAAGCCAAGATGCAGAAGCCGATCTATTACATGAGTCGGATACTTCACGATGCTGAGATCAGATATACGAGGCTGAAAAAATCATCTATGCTCTCTTAATATCTACAAAAAAATTATGCCCATATTTTCAAGCACACACCATCGTAGTCCTTATAGACCAATCCATTAGATTGGTATTGTATCGATCAGACACCTCGGAACGATTGGCTAAATGGGCTATCGAGATAGGTAAATTCAACATCAAATATTTATCAAGACCGTCCATTAAAGCTCAGGCATTGACGGACTTTATCCTAGAATGTACAATCTTGGATGAGGAATCCAGTCACGCTGAAGCCCCTTCGACCGATGAATGTTGGGCCCTACATATTGATGGATCTTTGAATGTCGTGGGCTCTGGAGCCGGATTGATCTTAACCAGCCCGAAGAGAGTAGTAGCGGAATATGCTCTATACTTCGATTTTTCGACTTTCAACAGTGAAGCCGAGTATGAGACATTGGTAGCGGGACTCAGAATAGCAAAAAAAAATAGAAGTTCGGCATCTCAGAGTTTATAGTGATTTGCAGTTGGTGATTGACCAGGTTCAGGAAGAATATAAAGCTCGAAAGCCGAATATGGTTAAGTATCTATAGAAGGTCAGAGACTTAGCTTTTAGCTTTTTAGCAATAGATGTTCAGTAGATACCAAAGGTGGAAAATGCACGAGCTGATCTCCTTTCTAAGCTAGCAACCCATAGGACGGTCGATCTAAAAAGAAACTCATATATGGAAGTCCTGAAGAAGCCGAGTATTAAGGAGGCCTCGGTAATGCAAGCTGATTCAGAGCTGAGCTGGATAGATCCTATCCTCCATTACTTACAAGATAGAACTTTGCCTGCGGATCGAGTGAGGCAAAAAGGCCGAGATGCCTCACTCCACAATACATCGTCTATGAAGAAAAGTTGTATAAGAGGTCTTTCACCCTACCTCTGCTCAGATGCCTCCGTCCTTCGGAAGCCAACTATATCCTACGGAAAGTTCACAAAAAAATCTATGGTAATCACCTAGGGGGCAAGGCTCTATCCCATAAAATATTATGGCAAGAATATTTTTGACCAACCATGCAAAGAGATACGGTCGATCTAGTGAGCAAGTGTGACCAATGCCAAAGTATCTCAAATATTTAGCATCGACCATCGACTCCATTGGCCCCGATCACGATCCCTTGACCCTTTGCTCAATAGAAAATTAATATCCTCGGACCATTTTTCGTCACCGTAGCACAGAAGAAGTTTCTAATTATCGCGATCGACTATTTTACTAAATGGGTAGAAGCAAAGATAGTAGCTATAATTACCAAAGCCAGAGTTTGAAATTTTGTCTGAAAGTCTATCATATGTCGATTCGGTTTATCCTATGCCATCATAACCGATAATGGATGATAATTTAATAACCTGAGGTTTACAGGGTTCTGTAATGACTATAGAATTTCTCATAGATTGATGTCAGTAGATCATCCACAGACTAATGATGAGGTCGAGGTGACAAACAGGACATTATTACAGGGGTTGAAAGCTCACATAAGCCAGACAAAAGGATCATGGGTCGAAGAGCTGTACAACGTCCTTTGGGCGTATCGCATGATGCAAGGTATTCTAACTGAAGAGATACCTTTCATGTTGGCCGTCGGTATGGAAGCTGTGATACCACTAGAGATTGGGTTATCGATGCTTCGAGTGGAAGAGTTTGATGAAGATAGTAATTTCTTCAGGATGAGAGCGAATCTGGATCTGCTGGAACAAATCCAAGAACGAGCTCGAGTTCGAATAGCCAACTATTAATAGAAAGTTGCTCGGTACTACAATTCTCGAGTAAAGGGCAAATCTTTTTTGGCAGGATAATTAGTTTTACGTCGAGCTAAAATTTTTCGTCCATCTGAACAATCAAAATTATCGTCGAACTAGGAAGGTCCTTATTACGTGGCTGAAGTAGTTCGGCTTGAAACTTACCATCTTTGTCGACTGAATGGAACTCCGATCCCAAGGACCTAGAATGCCGACAATCTTTGGAGATATTATTCTTAGAATGCAATTTTCATCTTAAATTTTTCTTTGATAATGAATAATAACTTTTCACAGATTTTATCTTCGCCAATGCATGCTCCTCGACCATGCCACGATCAAGGAGCGAAATGCATCTCCATCGGATCTCGTCAATGAACACTTCTTAACCACGATTAAGAAATGAAATGCGTCTCCATCGGATCTCGCCAACGCGTGCTCCTCGACCATAGTCGAGGAGTGGAATGCATCTCCATCGGATCTCGCCAACACGTGCTCCTTGACCACGGCCAAAGAGCGGAATGCATCTTCATTGGATCTCGCCAATATGCGCTCGGAGTGGAATGTATCTCCATTGGATCTCGCCAACGTGCGCTCCTCGACCACGATTGAGGAGCGAAATGCATCTCCATCAGATCTCGCCAATGCGCGATCCTCGACCACAGTCGAGGAGTGGAATGCGTCTCCATTGGATCTCGCCAACGTGCGCTCCTCAACTACGGTCGAGGAGTGGAACACGTCTCCATCGAATCTCGCCAATGCACGCTCCTCGATGGAATGCGTCTCCATCAGATCTCGCCAAGTCTCCATCGGATCTCACCAACGTGCGCTCCTCGGCCACGATCGAGGAGTGAAATCATCTCCATCGGATCTCGCCAACATGCACTCCTCGACCGCGGTCGAGAAGCGAAACACATCTCGATCGAATCTCACCAATGCGTACTTCTCGACCACAATCAAGAAGAGAAATGCGTCTCCATCGGATCTCGCCAATGCACGCTCCTCGACCGTGCCATGATCGAGGAGTGGAATGTACCTCCATCGGATCTCACTAACACGTGCTCCTCGACTATGGCCAAGGAGCGGTATGCGTCTCCAACATAAATCACCAACATGCGGTCCTCGGCTACATTCGAGGACCGAAATGCATCCCATAAAATTTGGCAAAATGAGCTCCTCGACTATGGCCGAGGATCGTAATGCGGAGGCATGAATCATTTATCATGACTTCTCAGTCACACTGCCTAAGATCTAATGTCGATCTACGTCTCGAAAAAGAAAATTTTGATAAAGAACATATGAGCTCAACAACTTTAGCGAAAAAAAAACTTTCTATTAAAGTTGAGTATTTACAAGTGATGGTCGGCCCATACAAAGATACCTCAGCAATAATCGGGGACAAAAAAAAAGGCTGACCTAAAAAAGATCGGACATGCCCGATCAAAAAGCGACATTAAGCTCCATCCGGAGCTCTAAATTCGCCGACCTTCGCTTGGTCAGGCAGGATGTTGACGACTGGGAGTAGTACCAATGCTACGTCCTCGGTAGTTGGGTTATCACGTGCGGGACTGAAGACATCTTCCATTTGAACTTTCCGACCCTTAACTTCCTCGGCCTCCTCGTCATCCAACTCCAGGAGGTCTAAGTTCAAATCAAGGAAGATCCTCCGGACCTTTTCTTTTAGGTCTATACCCCCTTGCAGGTTGGAGAGTGATGCAAAATCTGCCTTGATATTGTAGAATTCTTTCGATGCATGAAAGGCCACGACTGCCTCTACCCTAGCGCCTTTCACGTGCACCCTCCTGCCTTCCTCTCCCCCAACACTCGAGCTTCAGCCTTAGCCAGCTCAGATTCTAGCTGCTTCACCCGCTCCCTGAGGGATCTAGTCTCATCCTCGACCTTCAGCCGAGATAACTAAGCATCATCCGCTCTTCGATTGGCTTGGGCGGCTTTCTCCTCAACTTCCTTAGAGAGGCGCCGAACCTCTCTAATTACTTCGGCAAAATGGTCCACATGATGGATGAGCTAAAAAAAGAAAAGAAAAGGAAGAAGAGAGAAGAAAAAGAAGCTGAGCTGAGGAATGAATGAAAGAGCTAAAATAAAGATCGGTAAAAAAGCCGATACGTACTCGAAGGAGAGAATCGTAGGAGTCCTGGATGCGGAAGGCACCCCCAGCCTCCTCGAAGGTTTGGACGTCAGTCGGTAAGATGACTGATTTCAGTAAAAAATGAGCATTACGGTAGTCACCGACGCCCTTCCTTTTGTCCTTGGTATCCGAGGGAACTTCCACCAGAGATACACTCCTCGGAACATCGAGTTCGTGGTCGAACATCTGGATGGAGATCTTCGGCCCACCCGAGCTTCTTTTGGAGGAAGATGCAGAAGGTCGGGGGATGGGCTCTGTTGGAGTAGTAGACCAAATCGGCATCACAGCCTTTGCCGACGCCGACTTCTCCTTCCTCGGAGTGTTGGCCGCTCTCAAGGAACCTGCCACCATGGGCTGCGCCATGATAGTCTTGGTCCGAGCGCATTTGGGGGCCATGGTCGTGCTCGTCTTTCTCTTCTTCGCCATCTGTCGAAGAGTTTCGAGGTCGGATGAATTCATCGTTGGATAGAAAACACAAGACTTGGTCAATGATAATGACGAGGAAAGAAAAAATGATCCAAACAAAATCACATAAAAATACTTACTCCTTGGATCAGTTGAAATCAATCCAACCTTAAATAAGTTCTCCTCAATAAGGAACCTAGACAGCGAGGGAGGAACAAGATTAAAGATCTAACTTAAGGCCTCCTCCTCGACATCGAACAGCATTGGAGGTCTGACGGCAGACCTATGAGGTCGCCCCCATGATGTGCTGAAACCCCATGGTTGCTCGACCGAAACAAAAAAGAAGCGCTCCTTCCAATTATGCACCGAGGAAGGAGCACCTCGAAAAAGACAGCATCCTCTCCGAGGAGAGGCATACCACCATCCGACCTTCGTCGGATGCTTCTTTAAAGTGAAGCAAGCTCAAAAAAGATGGAAGATAGGCTCGACCCCGAGGAGAAGGCAGTGGGTGAAGAAGCCTAGGATCGGTCGTCAGGAGTTCGGCGCCAAGCAATAAAAGATAATTCTATACAGGTTCAGAAACTCAATGATTAAAAAATGAAAAGGTAACCTGAGGCCATCTTTTAGTGATTCCTCATAAATACCGATCCGTCCAGAATGAGGAAGAGCTATACGCTCCTCGGGACCGGTGACCTCTAACTTAAAATCATAGGGGACATGGTATTTCATCCTAATGACTTTCAGATCCTCCGAGGAGAGAACGAAATTTATTTTAAAAGGACCATAGTCCGAAACTTCACATTCGTCAGATTTGCTCGAAGAATCTATTACCTCAGAATCGTGATCCTCATCAGAAGGGCTATCCGACCCCAAGAAGATCGAGACAGACTAAATTAACTCATGAGTGCGGAAAAGACTGATTTAAGGGGCGAGGAGGCCGAGCAACGAGGGGAGTTAAGGTGGGATCGACGGTAGCTCGATTGAGTCCGAGCTACTCCTCACGCACAAAGTGCCAGAGTTCACCTTTTAAGCAATAGTAGCAGTCAAAAAGAATAACGCTGACTCCTATTTATAAGAGGCATGAATGGCTCTAATCTACCCTCATTTCATCTACCCTTCTAGATCTTTATCAGGTGTCAAATACTAATTGGTCGGAATGGACAGATCCGGATCAAAGCAACGGACGGTTAGATTTCGTGACCGTTAGACTTCTCCCAATCTTATCATGCTACTGATCTCCGACACGGCAGTGCGGTCATGATTTGAAGATTGGCCTCAGCTTTGGTAGGGTACTTACATTAGTCGCTCAAAGGTAGATCAACCTCGTAAGTGGGGGGCAACTATTGTGGAATGGGACTGGTGCAGCCTCGACCTATTTAGGATCGGCTGCCGACCTATCCCGATAAATCGTCTGAGCGGAATAATGCGACATTTTGCTCATGGTTAACTGTAAGTCGGCTTAGAGTCCGAAATGGATGACTTCAATTTCTTCCCTATAAATAAAGAGGCTTCGGGATCCTCTAGGTATGCCATTTAATTTGACGCTTTCTCTCCTCATTGTTCTCCATTCTCCTAACTTGAGCATCGGAGGGTTTTCACTGGAAAGCACTCTGGTGAGGACTTTATTGCAGGTGAACGGGCGAAGCTTCAACGAAAGTTCATCCTCAGTCTCATATTCCTCGGTGACCGAGCTTCTCCATCCTCGTCGGCCGACCTCAAATCGAAAGATCCAAGAGCAACACCATCGATTCTAGTATTGCTGTAATTTCTTTTTTTTTCATTACTTTTATCTTTTACTCTTTTTCTATTTCATTTCTTCACTCAAATTTGGTGGGCTACACCTTCTCTTTTTTCTTTTTTTTTTTCCTTTTTTTTTTTAGATAAACCTAGAGATCAGAGACGTATGGAAGATAATTACATAAAGCGAATATATTTACATCTTATAGCATCATACTGAATCAAATGAGCAAAATTTGAATGCAAAATTATTACCCATGGCATCGTTAATAACAATTAACAAAGTTTGTGCGGTAAACGGAAACTTTCAAAAGTTTTACAATCGGACTTGTGCTGCTGAAGTTAAGCTCATATCTCAAACGAGCTTTCTCGTCAAAACTCCAATGAACGAAGCCTACGGCCGTCGTGCCGAATTTATATTAAATAAAAGGTAAAGTTACCCAACACCGTTTCACGATGGATAATATCTAGATTATTGATAGATTTGTGTATCTACACTCCCATCATCCTTTATCACGCACAAAACTACGCCCATGAGGTTGTTATAGCGGACGTTGAGCGGTAATCGGCGGGTAGGGAAACAAAATCATCATGCTCGCAGGCGTCCGTGCTGAAAAAACGAAGAGATCTCAGTCCACATCTAACGGTAGATGCAAAGAACTTTCCTTCATCATTTGGGCATTTAATATACTAAACGTTTTCATAATCTTTATACTTCTTATTTCTGATCACTGTCACGTTGTGTACTGTAATGACCAAATTAACAAAAAAAATAAAAAATAAAAAGCCAACATAACGTGAAAGGACTGCTAATCCTTGGAAACTTGGGCTAGCGTCTGCAGGTGGAGAACCACGTGGCTAAGTGGCAGGCCCTCAAGCAAGAGTTTCCAAATGCAAATATGAGTATTTGGAATTTCCCGTCTAATTTGATATTATTTAAATATTATATTTATTAATTTATTTGTTCGTTTTATTCATTGTTGGTATATGAGGCTGAATGTAATTTTAAGTATTTATTCAAAAAAAAATTAGGCTGCATGTGGATAAATCCTTTATTGCCACTTAATTTTTTTTAATATAAATTAAAATAAGATTCATCTTAGATCCGTCGACCATCACAACTAGCAATAAGTTAGAACCTTTTTAATTTTATAATTTTAAAATATAAATATATTATTTATTATTTATGACTAACTTTCAAAGAGATCAATCATATTTAATAAAATTTTTAGCTTGAACACAATCACTAGCCATAGAATAACCTAGGAGGTCAATAAAAGTTATTATAGGTTTTGCTACATGTCTTAATACTATTTTCTGCAAGAATAGGATATATCTTGACAGTTAATTTCAAAAGGATATTTAGAAAATTTTTGTTAGTAATAGATTAACTCAACAATCTTTTTTTTTATTAAAAAATTATTTTATTATTTTTTGAATATGTCACCATTGCATGCAACCTCGATATCCATTGTGGCAAGCCCTCCTCCTCCTTTGCTTCTACTTCTCCTCTAGAGTAGATCTATCAACAGATCGGATTTGGATCAGAATTTGAATATCTAGTCCCAAATCCGATTTTAATTATTGGTACCGGATTCGGATCCGAATACTCGACGGCTCTGGCCTTGAAGTACCAGACCCAGATCCTAATGGATCCTGAGTATTTGGATCCGATTCCGAAATCCGAAACTAAAAGAGGGAAAGACTGAAAGGAAGATTGAGAGAATGAGAAAGGGAGGGGATGGTCGCTCATCGACCACCGACAAGGAAGATCGAGAGAGGGAGAGAGGGAGGGAGGGGTCTGACCTCGCCGTCGTTGCTGACGAGGAGATTCGAGGGAGATCGAGAGAGGGAAGGAGGGGATCTTGGGTCTGACCTCGCCAGTGAGGAAGATCGAGAGAGAGATAGAGGGAGGGAGGGGTTCGGCCTCACCGCCGTCACCGACGAGGAAGATCCAAGGGAGATCGAGAGAGGGAGGGGTCCCGGGTCAGGCCTTACTGATGAGGGAGATCGAGAGAGGGAGAGGGAGAGAGGAAGGAAGGAGTCTGGCCTCGCCACCATCGTCGACGAGGGAGATCCGAGGGAG
The DNA here is from genome assembly GCA_006176705.1 of Cocos nucifera. Classification (NCBI taxonomy): domain Eukaryota; kingdom Viridiplantae; phylum Streptophyta; class Magnoliopsida; order Arecales; family Arecaceae; genus Cocos; species Cocos nucifera. The sequence goes on along the minus strand of QRFJ01000092.1, from coordinate 2,827,512 downwards.
ATAGAGAGAGAGAGATGGAGGGAGGGGGTCCCGGGTCTGGCCTTACCGGTGAGGATGATCGAGAGAGGAAGAGAAGGAGATCGAGAGAGGGAGGGGTCCAGCCTCGTCGCCGTCGCCAGCGAGGAAGATCGAGAGAGGGAGGGAGCCAGCAAGGGAGATCGGGCATGGTCCACCAAGAGATCAAAGGGGGCGTGGGTGAGATCAGGATCCGATCGCGGTCTACTGGCAAGGGGATTTGGCCTTGAAGTACCAGACCTAGAAACTAATGGATACTGGGTATCCGGATCCGATTTCGAAATCCAAAACTAAGAGAGAGACTGAAAGGAAGACCAAGAGAATGAGAAGGGGACGGTTGCTCACCAACCGTCGGCAAGAGAGATCGAGAGAGGGAGAGAGGGAGGGGTCCGACCTCGCCGCCATTGCTGACGAGGAAGATTCGATGGAGATCAAGAGAGGAAGAGAGGGAGGGAGGCGGTCCCAAGTCCGACCTCGCCAGCGAGGAAGATCGAGAGAGAGAGAGAGGGAGGGAGGGATCCGGCCTCACCGTCGTCACCGATGAGGAAGATTTGAGGGAGATCGAGAGAGGGAGGAAGGGAGGGGGTCTCGAGTCTGACCTTGCTGACGAGGAAAATCGAGAGAGGGAGAGGGAGAGAGGAAGGAAGGGGTCTGGCCTCTCTATCGTCGTCGATGAGGGAGATCCGAGAGAGATCGAGCGAGGGAGAGAGGGAGGGAGGGGGTCCCGGGTCTAGCCTCACCGGTGAGGATGATCGAGAGAGGAAGAGAAGGAGATCGAGAGAGTGAGGGAGGGGTCCGACCTCTCTGCCGTCGCTGACGAGGGAGATCGAGAGAGGGAGGGAGCCAGCGAGGAAGGTCGGGCATGGTCCGTCGGAAGATTGAAGAAGGCGTGGGTGAGATCGGGATCCGACCGCTGTCCATCGGTGAGGGGATCTCATGGCCGAGAGAGAGAGATGGGGAGGAGGGGAGGGAGAGGCGCTGTCGAGAGATAGAGAGCCGGAGAGGATGATAGAGGGAGAGAGGGATCTAAAGTAGATTAGAGGTTTAAGGATTTTGAATGATTTGATCCAACGGCTCAAAATATTTTTTAATATTTATATATATAATATTATTATATTATATTATATATATATATCGGATTTTGGGTCTATCAGATTTGGATACTAAATATCCAGACCCTATTCATTTATATCATAGTTTATCGAATCCGGATCTGGATCCGAATAAATAGGTCCAATACTAGTACCAAATCCAGATCCGTTGGATAAATACCCATGGGTCTCGGATCTGGATCCGACCCATTGACAACTATGCTCTAGGGCACCATAAATGACTCGAGAGAAGTCCTTTTCCTCTTCCTCTTCCTCTCTCTTTCATAGGGATGGCTATGACCAAGCTCTCCTAGAAGGTGTCGCCGATGATGGTACTGAAGGAGGTGGCCTAAGGGCTCGATGATGGCTGGCCAACAAGGATCATATCGATGGACACTTTAGTGAGGATGAAACGAAGAAAAATAATCACAATTTTTAGACAAGATCAAGCACCATAACAGTAATTAGGATGGCTGTGATCATCATGCCCATGATGGTGATGGAGAGCTCCTTCATGTCCACTACTCTATCATTGTTGTCAGCATCCCCCACCTCTTCTCCTCCACCACCACTGCCGCATCAACCTCTTTTCCTTTTGAAGCCAACAAACCAACCCTTCCTACTTCCTCTCCTCCACCCTCAATGACGACCCTTCTCCTTTACCCATGGTGACAACATAGCCACCTCCTCCTCCTCCGGTCCTCTACTATCAACAAAAACCCAGCCACCCCATCTTCCTTGGCCTCTTTCCTCAGGTTGCCTCTCTCCTCTATCTTCAATAACGATCCAACCATCCCCACTTCAACTAAGTAAACTCTCTTTGCTGTCATTGCCACCTATCGGGCATCAAGCTTTTAGATTAGGGAAAGGGAGGGCATTTGGTAAAAATCCTCGAGTTTCACTTAATTATTAGACTATCATTCATTTTAATTCTAAAATAATTTTAAAGTTTGAAAAATCTACCACATGACTGGTGCAGTCGATCTCCAGTAAAAAAATCCAAATTGTCCACATTGAATCCGACGGTCAAGAATAAAATACAGATCAAAAGATGAAAATATTCTCTGGAGTACTAGAGAAAAATCCTAGTTTTATTTATCTCACCAAGTTTCTCTTTATAAATTAGTCTTTATTTATCTAACAATCTTTTGTGTCATTTTGCCCGATTCTCCTGCATTACTATGCTCCCTAGCCGGATTAGAAACTGTGTTGACTCTCATCTAGCATCCATTTGTATTACGTGATCACAATTTCTCATTGGAGCCGAACTTTTTTTTTTTTTTTTTTTTTTTTGCTTTAATCCATATCGCATTCAACTTTTGAAAAAACTCTTAAAACCTAGCATCATTCTTTACTTTAAGGCTTTCCTCACAAGCCTCCATTTCTGAATCCTCCAAAGCAACGAATCGAATATCTTCCCCGACTCTGACCAAAAATGGGCAAAAAGAAGGGTAGATGGATGTTGTATATCACCTTCACATGTGACTCAGAATTTTGGGAGTAGATATATCTCGCGTACCATGCAAAGCGGAAGAAGAATCAAATGGACACCCACCCACCAACGGAGCCCAAGCAGTCAGCGGTCCACACCAAGTGCGCCCTTTGCCTTTTCCCAAAACCCTCCAAGCCTTACGCTCACAATCCAAGCAAATCCCCCATCACGATACCTCATCAAAAGGGTCCCACGTTGCCCCACAAAATTCGGGGTGTTTAGTTGGGTGCGTTTGTAAATACGTGATCAAAAATATAAATCGTTCGAAAAACCCACCTCAAAAACCCAACCATCTTCCTCCCAAAAACCCTGCCCCCAGCCATCCCCCACCAGGGCTGCCAAAAATCCCACCTTTTTACTTCCATACTCTTGTCTTCTGCGCCTCACTCCAAGTCTTCTTCATCTTCTCCAATGGCTTATTATTCTCCTCTCCTTCTTCTTCTCTTCGCACTCTCTCTCTTCTTCTCGGCCTTCGCCTCGGAGTCCTCCGACGTCCTCCTCCTCCTGGAGAAGATAAAGCCGGCGCTTCAGGGCCCCTCGTCGCAGGAGAACCTTCAGCTCTCCTCCTGGAACGCCTCCAACCCTCTCTGCCTCTGGCGCGGCCTCCAGTGGACCTCCTCCTCCGCCGCCGGCTCTCCTCTCTCCTGCAACGACTCCGCCGTCCGCTCCAACCGCTCCCTCGCCTCCGACCCCTCCCTCCAGCTCCTCTCCATCCGCCTTCCCGCCGCCGCCCTCGCCGGATCCATCCCCCGGGAGATTGGGGACCTCTCGTCTCTCCAGTCCCTCTACCTCGGCGTCAACTCCCTCACCGGTACCCTCCCTCTCGAGCTCGGTAACTGCCCCTCCCTCGCGGAAGTCGACCTCGCCGGCAACTCACTCTCCGGCTCCCTCCCTCCCTCCATCTGGAACCTCTGCGACCGCCTCGTCTCCCTCCGCCTCCACAGCAACAACCTCTCCGGCGCCGTCCCCGATCCCGCCGTCCCAAATTCCACCTGCAACCGCCTCCTAGTTCTCGACTTCGGCGCCAACCATTTCCAAGGAGAGTTCCCCCAGTTCATCACCGGCTTCCGTAGCTTGCGAGAACTCGACCTCGGGAGCAATAGGTTCTCCGGGTCGATACCGGCGTCGCTTGCCGGGCTGAGAAACCTGGAAAGGTTGAACCTTTCCTACAATAACTTCACCGGGCCGCTGCCGGAGGCCTTCGGGCAATCGAAGTTCGGCGCGGCGGCCTTCGAGGGGAACAGCCCAGGGCTGTGCGGCTCGCCCCTGAAGAAATGTGACTCGCGCTCCGGCCTGAGCTCCGGAGCGATTGCTGGGTTGGTGATCGGACTGATGACTGGTGCTGTGGTCCTCGCGTCGGTGTCCATTGGATGGGCGCAGAGTAGGAAGAGGAAGAACAGGGGAAGGAGAGGAGAAGAGGAGGAGATGGAGATGGAGGAGGATGGCAACCATGGTGGTGAGGGGAAGCTGATAGTGTTTCAAGGCGGTGAGCATTTGACGCTGGAGGACGTGCTGAACGCCACCGGCCAAGTCATGGAGAAGACCAGCTATGGGACGGTGTACAAGGCCAAGCTTGCGGATGGGGGGACGATTGCTCTTCGGCTAATGAGGGAAGGCAGCTGCAAGGATGCGGCGTCGTGCTTGCCCGTCATCCGGCTGCTCGGTCGAGCCCGGCATGAGAACTTGGTTCCCTTGAAAGCCTTCTACCAGGGGAAGAGGGGAGAGAAGCTCCTCATCTCTGACTACCTCCCCAATAGAACTCTCCATGATCTCCTTCATGGTGATTAATTAAGTGGATTTCCCCTCACTAAATCAGTCTTTGATCACGTAAACCTCACCCGTTTCATTAATTCTCTCATGTCGTTGCAGAAACTAGAGCTGGAAGGCCTCTGCTGAACTGGGCTAGAAGGCACAAGATAGCACTGGGAGTGGCGAGGGGGCTCGCCTACCTTCACACAGGGCAGGAGACGCCGATCACCCACGGAAATATCCGGTCCAAGAACGTGCTCGTCGATGAGTTCTTCGTGCCGAGGATCAACGAGTACGGGCTCGACAAGCTGATGGTGCCGGCGGTAGCCGATGAAATGGTGTCCGCTGCCAAGTCTGATGGCTATAAGGCGCCTGAGCTGCAGAAGATGAAGAAGTGCAACTCGAGGACGGATGTGTATGCTTTCGGGATACTGCTATTGGAGATTCTAATGGGCAAGAAGCCCGGGAACGGGAGGAATGGGGAGGGAGCGGACTTGCCATCGTTGGTCAAGGTGGCGGTGCTGGAGGAGACGACCATGGAGGTGTTCGATGTGGAGATCTTGAAGGGGATAAGGAGCCCGGCGGAGGATGGGTTGGTGCAGGCATTGAAGTTGGCCATGGGCTGCTGTGCTCCTGTGGCAGCCGTGAGGCCGGACATGAATGAAGTTGTGAAGCAGCTGGAGGAGAACAGGCCAAGGAACAGGTCCGCTTTATATAGTCCTACCGATACCAGGAGTGAGATAGGGACACCCTTCTGAGTCCTTCCAAAAGTGCTTCCTTTCATATCTTCAATATTGTATTACTTCTACCAGCCCTTTCAAATGAAGGAGGCCAGAGGTTCTCCATTGGAGAAGAAGATGGCCAGTATTTTAATCTTTTAATTTTGATGATCCTAGTTCCGAAATTTAGCAACCATAGTTGCGTATATGGGGAGAAGGATGATTAGTTTTAATTATCCTTTGATGATATTTGTATTAATGGCAGGAGCTGCATGCGTTGAGAACTTCATTTACTCCGATCATTTAATTTGGAGCTTTGTTATGGAGGAGTTGGCCTTTGATAGCATCATATTGAAACCAAATTGATTACATAATATCTACTGTACTTGTTAGCCATTTAATGTGGAATAATATGATATTGGAAAGCTTTGTCTTTTTCATTTGGAAGGCATGATTAGTGTTTATATATTGAATAATTCTGAATACTATCAATGGCTTGCTGGCATTTGGATGTTTTATGCCAATTTGGTTGGCCAATTTAATTTGAACTTCTCTGTTTACTATTTGTTTATAATTTTGATGCTCAGGACTTCTTGCAGGATTTTATCTATAGGATGAATGAAGAGTTTGAGCAGTGGTAGGTAGGATCATGTAGCTCATACTAGGTTAATCGAATAATGATTGTTTATAAAACTAGCAAAATGAATGCAACATAGTGCTGTCACTGTCAAAAAAAAAGAGGTGTTGCATGGCATCCTTATTATGAAATTTGCAAAGAAGACTTAGGAGATACTTTAGCCCCATCTGTCTTTGAGATAAATCAATTTGAGGTATGGCTTCGTATAGACAAGTTTAAGAACCTATAAAATAAAATTCAGATCGGAAGATTTGATCTTTGATGAGGATTCTTCGATGGTCAAGTCAGAAACAAATAGGAGTTAATTTTTTTTAAGAGGAGTTTCTTGCTTATTTGAGTTTTCGGGGTTCGTGGTATTTATGAAAAAGTTTTTACACGATGGTTACGTCATTTCGCTGATTTTGGATCGTTAATCTCGTCGTGGTGAGATTTTTAAGAACCTTTCGAACGAAATGACGGTTGCTGGTGTGATTAGGATTTCTAATTTATCGTCGATGATTTTGATCGAGTAGGTGACAGCATATTTATGATCTGATTACAATGGTATTGCTGTCAATCCGTGGGAGATTTTTTTTATCCAAGGCGATTTAAAGATGATAGGTGCTAGTCAGGATATTTTCATAAATATTGGATCAGATCGATCCTCCAGGATTAGTCATCTGTTTAGAGGATATTATAATAATATCCTGATCCACAAGCGCTCGTCAGGATAGACTGAGCTGAGGTGCCTCTAGAGTATATCAGTCGATCTGAAGCATTTAATTACCATCGTAATACTATCTCCCTAGTGCTGAGTCTGAGGATCAGGCGAAAGGACTAATCATAGATAGTGCCTCGGATCGGATAAGTTACTTTCCTATCTACAATTATACACCAACATTTGATCATAGTTGTTGTCATTTCTTGGGGTGAGAGTAGTTACGGTTGAAAGATCCGTTCCGTTCGCCAATAAGAAAAGGATAAATTTAATAACAAGTGTCTCCTTGTCTTCTCCTCTTTTACTATAAAGCATTTGGAGAGGATAACTGGAGAATGAAAAGCATTTTTAAATATAAAACTTTCGTTTTTTGCATTCCTTCTTTTGAAGCTGACTTGTTAGGCCTTTTGCTCCGAATGGATTCTCAGACGGCTGCAACATTAAAGAGGCTATTGGCTCAAAGGTTGCGAGCCAAGATTTCGTTCGCTCAAATCCAGACTTCCAGGAGTTTCTTTACTGAAGTCTCGAAGGCTCCTTTAACATCTTCCCTTCCTGTCCCAGATGATGTGGAAGGGGATAGGTCCAGGAGTGATCTACAAAAGTCGATGGATAATGTTAGGGTCGAGCCAATGGATTCAATAGGAGAAATGCGGAGACGGTGACAGAAGCGACAGTGGGAACTTCCATGGAGGTCATCCATATTTCCTTTCTAGTGCGCGTTGTCTTAGAGATGGAAGCCAATCTTCCCAAAGAGTCAAAAAGAGGAGCCATTAAGGCTTCCGGCTCCTTCAACTCAATCGATGTGGTTGGGGTTGTTGAACCGCAGAGGGCAAAGATGAAGGAAAAATACTATTTTCCACCGTAGGATCGTGCAGATCTGATCAGATCTGAGGATGATTTTTCTAAAAATTCTTAAACGATCCGATCAGATTTAAGAGTTTTCAGATCTAATCATAGTGATCTGATATTAAAAATTAAAAAATTAAAATTAAATTAGATTTAATTTTAAGTATCTAATTGGACAATCTAATTATCTTGTGATAAGAACGCGATGTTGTCGCTAAGAACCGTGTTTATCAGTTTAATCCGACTTCTTAAAATAATTAAAAATATATAGATGGTAGTGAGTAGGATCGAATCCACAGGGAAGGAAGTATTTTAGATTTAAAATCTTTGATTTTTGAAAAAAAAAGAAAAGGACTAGAGTTAGGATTGATCTCACCAAAATTAGATGCTTTCTTTCTTTTTTTTTTATAAAATAAATAAATAAAAAAATAGTAAGCAATATTTTAAAAAATATTTATAATTAATTTATAAAAAAATTAAAAAAATTAAAAAAAAATAGCATCTATTTCTTCCTCAGCAACGATGCCAAAAATTTGATAAGAATGCGATGTTGTCGTTAAGACACCGTGTTTATCAGTTTAATTTGACTTCTTAAAATAATTAAAAATACATAGATAGTAGTGAATCGGATTGAATTCATAAGGAATGTAGTGTTTTAGATTTGAAATCTTTGATATTTAAAAAGAAAAAGAAAAGGATTTGAGTTTTGGAATCAAAAGTGAAGTCAAAAAATTAAAAACGAAAATTAAAAGGTGCAGGAATTTAAACTTGGTGCTAAGATCTACTAGTTAGATCTTAGGATCCACTTGTAATAAAATAAAAAAGTAGTAATTAAAATATAAAAATTAAATTATAATAAAAATAAAAAGTATGAAATTAAAGAGCATAAAAATAAATATTATATTAATTAAAAAGGTTCATAATTTAAATATATTAAAAAAATAAAATAAAATAGGTTGATCTCTGATTTTGGATTGGCATTGGCAGAAAGATGGTGTAGAAGCCCAACTCTTCTTCTCGGCACCCATTGCTTTAAAGCAGCCATTAACTCATAGCCTGGCTTCACCCTATACCAAAACTTCACCTTGATCGGAGATATTGATTTCTAAAGGCTTGAGGTCTTTTTTATAGAGCTAGGAGGAGTGGAGAGTTTTCTTTTGGGCAATGTGGGACTAAAGAGCTCTTTGATTGTCAAAATATAAAGAAATTTGAGTGAAAATTAGATTAAAAGGAGTTCTGAACGAATTTTGTTTCTCTGAATGAAATCTGGCCATTGATAGAAATCCAACGGATCAAAAATCATCAAAATTGGATGTGTATCAGACCAAATCAGGTTAGATTAAATTTTGGCCGTCTGATCGTATGTTGATGGAGAAAATCTGACCGCTGATTGTGCGTCGGGAGTTTCGATCATCCTCGGAAGCGTTCTAGACCATCGGATCATCCCCTAGATCGAGCGCTGCCATTGGATGGCGTTCCGCGTGAAGTTTGAAGCTGAATCAAATCCGAAAATAACCATCGTCGTCCGATCTTGACCGCAAGCTACCGCACCCGTTCGATCGCATAATTACTATTTCCATGGACCGTGTAGACTGGCTACACCATACACTACAACCAATCAGTGCTCTTATTGTCGAGTAAAAAGACCAAAATGTCCTGTAAGCGGAGATAGATTTTTGTGAACCCTTTAAGGGTTTAGGTCCACCACGTGTCGCTCCGTGATTTGCTGGTTTCTGCTGAGTTGACGGTCTACGCTTGGATCATGGACCGGCTGGCGGCTTCTATGACTGAGTCAGCTTTGATGGCTTAGCTTGGTTTGGTGGCTTGGCTTGCGGAGCCGGCTGAGCCATTTTTTTATTTAATTTTTATTTATTTTATTTTTTAAAAATTTATATCTTCTCCATTTTAGCTTCGTTTTGCTCATAATTTATTTCATTATGATCAAAAAAATAAGCTCTTTCCATTGATAATAAAATTTAATTTTTTAATTTTATTATTTTTTAATTATTTTTTAATTAATAAAAATATGAATTTCTTAAAAATATGTATCAATTAATTAATAATTTTTAAAAATTAATATGAATTAATTGATAAATTAATATTTTTATTGATGAATTTATGGTACTTATCACATCTCTCAACTTAAGCTTTGCTCGTCCTCGAGTAAAGAAAGAATTAAATTTTAAATTTTTTTTAACTTTAGAGTTTCGAATTTTGTCTAAAAAGTTTTCAAAATGGTCATTGATATTCAGTAGAGCTTAAGTGAAACATAACATTGGAGTATTGATACTTATCAATAGAAAAATTAAGTAAAAAATATTAAATTTTTTAAAACTTTTTCTAAATTATCCCACCTTTATCTCTGATTTGTCTAAACTTTCATATAGGCAAGTGTATCGCTACTTTCGTCCTTCATTTATTGATTTTTATTTTCATATTGCCTATCAGTGCTTACTTAGACAACGAAATTCGATTACTCGGTGGAAAACCAATATTTTTTTTTAACGTTATACCACTATGGAGTATCTTAACTCCTTAAGCTTTTTATTTGATCCATGTAGCGAGTCTTGGGCCAATGACTCCCAAATCAGTTGGCTTTAGGGCACTAGGTATAGAATATCCCTCGAACTTACTAGCTCGAATCAAACAGGCTACGAGTTAAGACTAGCTTTACAACGAGCTTCTTTATCCTTCCCATCTTTTGATGCGAAACTCAATGCTTGTTTAGACAAAAAGGCCCGATTACTCAGTGAGAAGTACTTAAAAACTAATTTATTAAAATAAATTTTTTATATGAAGAAATGTATAGTTATCCTACATAAGCCAATAAAAAGTAGACTTTTCTTTGATGCTAGTAGAAGTAATTAGAAATGCTCCAAAAAAAAATTTTATGTTCTAGACTTAACTTTTTATTGAATTTTCTTAATGCTTGATTCCTCAATATCTCATAGATTCTCTGATCTATGCATCAATTTTTTTTAAAAATGCTTAGTTTAATTCAATTTTTAAGCATAATCAGGTGTCTACATACTAAATGCTAACTTTTTTGAGGACTTAAAATTTTAAAATTTTTATTTTTCTTTCCTCCAACTTAATCAATATTGTCCTCAATGGAGAAGAAAAAATAAAGGATGTAATAAAGAACATAAAAGAATACACCTGACTATATTTTTAGTCCAGCACATGTCTTTAAAAATTTAAGCTCTCCCTCCAACTTATTCAAATTATCCTAAAAGAAATTAAATAAAAAGATAAATTAAACTAAAGAAAACTAAATATTGGATTGCCTCCCAATAAATGCTAAATTTACCATCTTCAGCTAGACACAATGCACCTTGACTATCCTGTGTCAAATATTGGATTGATAAATTTCAATGATTTTGGATTGCCAATCTTAGGAAGGTAATTTTTATCCCTTTATTGATATAATCATTATTAATTTTAGGAACATAATTTGTGACCCCATTCTCAGATCCATATTTATTAAGAACTTTTCCTATTTGTTCTTCTAAAATGCTCATGAATTGAGGTTTTGTATTAGGAGTTAAGTTTGATTCAATGGATGTTGGAATGGTGACTAAAAACAATTTTAATTCTGGAGGTAAATTAATATGATCTTATTTAAATAATTTTATTGATATTTCATTGCATGCCTTTTGATTTTTGTAAGAAGAATCAGCTTCTAGGGTTGAAGAAAATAGGACATTAGGTTTATAAGTCTCGAATAAATCATCTATTCACTTTTTTCCTATGTCTATCTCATTTAAACTAGAACTAGCATCAGTACTAATTCCTGGCTTGGATTCTTCTGTAGTTAGTCTCAATATCAATCTGTTCCTCTAAATTTTTATTTTGGCTAGCATCAGTACTAGCCTCTTTCACTTGATCTCAGTATGGGTCCATAAGAATTCTATAGCTTTTAAGTTCAGGAATTATTTTGACATTCTCAAATTAAGGATTCTTAAGTGAGACATTAAATTGATAACTTGATCCAGATAGTTGGTGGACATTAGGTGGGTTGTTTGAAATTGGTAGACTCGATAATTGACATAGTTCTCTCCTCATGTTTGAGCTTCTAGCCTGACGATAGATTTTTGTTGGGTCAAGATCGATTGTTGTTGATTCAGAATTAATTATTAAAATTGGTTAAATCTATCGTCAGCTAGATTGGTCTGTTAAGGAGGTGGGTATAGTAGCTGGTTGTAATATGATGGCTGGATAAATTGACTAGGCTGATCATTATTATAGGCATAGTTTTGATATTGGAGCCTATTTTGATAATTTTGGATAGGTGAAATTTGGATTTGAGCCTGAGTCTATTGGGATGTTCAAGAAAAATTATGGTGGTTACTCAAATGCTGGTTATATGAATTTGAAAGAAAATTATTAACCGACTTAGAGTAGCCTTGAGTAGCTTGAACTTGTTCTTGGATAAAATATAAAAACTGTGTAGCATGATGGATCGGACTAGGTAATATGAATTATGCAGAAGATTGTTGACTTAGGATTAGGAGTTGATCTAATTTCTGAGCAAGAATGTCAACTTTATCTAATTTTTGGACTATTAGGTTCAGATTAGCCATTTGATTATCAGGTTTAATGTGAATCAACCATTCAATTAAGTTCAACTAAATAAAAAAAAATGATTTCCTACCGTACATGTATTAGTGTAACCCTAATGTATGGTTCAAAATTTTTTAAGTTTTTTAAGAATTTATATATATATTTATTATTTTATTATATTATTTTTTTTTTATTTTTTTAAATTATTTTATTTATTATTTTTAATTTAATTTAATTTAATTATTATTTTTAATATTTTTTAATTAATTTAATTTAATTTTTATTTTATTTTATTTTTAGAGGAGAAAGAAGAAGAAAGAAAGAAAAGTTCTAAAAAAGAGGTCCTAAGGAGTCCTAGAACTAAGAAGAGAGAGAAGAATTAGGTTTAATTAGGTTTGATGTTAGTTAGCAATCAAGTTGATCAATCAATCCTCATATGGTTATCCTGGATCTAGATAGCTCCTAACTATCAAGATCACATTTAAGCCCTCCAAATATAAGATCAGCCAATCAATTGGTTAGGTAAGTATAAGATCAATGGGAGTCCTCCCGTTGCTTGCCTTAGACACCAATTGTACTTAGCCAGGTAAGCGAACGAAATCAATTAGAAACCACCTTTCTTCGGGCTCAGTCGTCCCTGAACTACTTTCCTAGACACCAATCAAATTGACTAACCCTAACCTGGTTCCACTCTTAGGGTTTCTTATCCTATTAAGCTCAAGTTCCTAGGACTGATGTCTAATTGATTTTAAAATTAAAGGCTTAGGTCAATGCAGAATGCTAGTTGGTTGTTCGTGGGCTAAGGAAGGATGATCAAATCTCCATCTTATCTTATTTAATTAGGTGTTGCCCTTAATTTGGTTTAATATGAATATGCACAAAAAATTTCAATCAAAGGGTTCTATGCAATTTAAACTAGATGCATGCAACTAATTGAATTCTGAAAGGCTTACCTTGCCTCCAGCAATCACCAAAAAAAATAAAAATAAAATTAATATGATATATGCTCTAAGCAGTTAGAATTTCTAATCTTATCATGAAGCTTTTAATTAGATTTAAATAAATATTTTTTTAAATTAATTTAAAAATAAAGTAAATAAATAAAAAGAAAAGAGGACTAGAGTTAGGATTGATCTCACCAAACTTAGATGCTTTCTTCCTTTTTCCTCTTTTTTTCTATAAAATAAATAAATAAAAAATTAGTAAGCAATATTTAAAAAAAATATTTATAATTAATTTACAAAAAAATCAAAGAAATCAAAGAAAAAAATAGCATCTATTTCTTCTCCGACAACGGTGCTAAAAACTTGATAAGAACGTGATGTTGTCGTTAAAACACCATGTTTATCAGTTTAATCTAACTTCTTAAAATAATTAAAAATACATAGATAGTAGTGAGTCGGATCGAATCCACGGGAAAAGTAGTATTTTAGATTTAAAATCTTTGATTTTTTTTTAAAAAAAAAAAATTGAGTTTTGAAATCAAAAGTGAAGTTGGAAAATTAAAAGCAAAAATTAAAAGGTGCAGGAATTTAAACTTGATACTAAGATCTACTAGTTAGATCTTAGCATCTACTTACAATAAAATAAAAAGTAGTAATTAAAATATAAAAATTAAATTATAATAATGATAAAAAGCATGAAATTAAAGAGCATAAAAATAAATATTATATTAATTAAAAAGGTTCATAATTTAAATATATTTTAAAAAATAAAATAAAATAAGATAATCTCTGATTTTGGATTGACATTGGCAGAAAGATGGTGTAGAAGCTCAGCTCTTCTTCTCGACATCCATTGCTTTGAAGCAGCGATTAACTAATAGCCTAGCTTCATCCTATACCAAAGCTTCACCTTGATCGAAGATATTGATTTTTAGAAATCTGAGGTCCTTTTTATAGAGCTAGGAGGACTGGAGAGTTTTCTTTTGGGCAATGTGGGACTAAGGAGCTCTTTGATCGTCAAAATATGAAGAAATTTGAGTGAAAATTGGATTAAAAGGAGTTCTAGACAAATTCTGCTGCTCTAAATGAAATTTGGCCATTGATAGGAATCCAATGGATCAAAAATCATCAAAATCGGATGTGTAACAGCCTAGATCAGGTCAGATTAAATTCTGACCGTTCGATTATGCGTCGGGAGTCCTAATCACCACTGAGAGTGTTTTGGATCGTCGGATCATCCCCTGGATCGAGCACTGCCGTTGGATGGCGATCCGCATGAAGTTTGAAGCTGAATCAAATCCGAAAATAATCACCGCCGTTCGATCTTGACCATAAGCTACCGCAGCCATCCGATCGCGCAATTACTGCTCTCATAGGCCATGTGGATCGGCTGCACCATACACCGCAATTACTGCTCTCATAGAAATCTATGAGCCGTGATAGATTTCTATGGATCCTTGAAGGATCTAGGTCCGCCACGTGTCACTCCATAATTCGTCGATTTCTGCTGAGTTGGCGGTCTACGCCTGGATCGTGGACCAACTGGCGGCTTCTACGGCTGAGTCGGCTTTGACGGCTTGGCTTAGCTTGGTGGCTTGGCTTGCCGAGCCGACTGAGCTATTTTTCTTTTTTTATTTAATTTTTATTTATTTTATTTCTTTAGAAATTCATATTTTCTCTATTTTAGCTTCATTTTGCTCGAAACTTATTTCATTATGATAAAAAAAATTAAGCTCTTTCCATTGATAATAAAATTTAATTTTTTAATTTTATTATTTTTTTAATTATTTTTTTGATTAATAAAAATATGAATTTCTCAAAAATATGTATTAATTAATTAATAATTTTTAAAAATTAATATAAATTAATTGATAAATTAATATTTTTATTGGTGAATTTATGGTACTTATCATCCTACAATAATCTTATTGATTTCTGAGGTTCTGAAAGGAGCCACCCATGCGTCTGGTCTCTATCGATATCCACTCAGGCAGGATCTGAACGTCTTCTTTTCACGAATCTTTCCTCCAAAAATTAGATCTAGATTTGATTCGAAGAACCTTCAAAACTATTTCTGAAGGCAGCCCGTCCATCACACGAACACCATTGCGTAGATCTTGAATATTATGCCAAAAATCTTGGACCTTCTTCTCATATTTATGCCTAAATTTTTAGGCTTGTAGAAGAGAAGAAGTGAGAGGATAGAGGGGGCGTGAGATACAGGGATGGCAAACTTTGGGCATAAAAAATTATTTCTTGCGTTGCATGCATTTTGACCAAAATAATTCATTTATTTTATCATTATGACTTATTCTCCACGAAAAACCATCAAATCTCATCTATTTTTTTTGCCAAAAATGATTCAAAAAGATGTCAGCATGAGTAGATAAGGAAGAGTCTACTACGCCTATGACTCTTCCCTCAAGAGTTTGATCCAAATCAAACTCTATCATAACTTAGTCCAGACACCTTCAAAAATCATAAAATTTGGTACACCTAATGCATATCTCATGCTCTATCACATATCCAAAAATTAGATCAAAATGATTTCTAGAGAATTTTCTCAAGTTCTTTCAGATGTTGACTTTCGATCATCTATATCGAATATAAAATCCGAATCTGTATACCCCTGGACCTGGAGTTCTCCATTACCAAAGATTAGAAACATATCCTTAATCCTTCTTAAGTACTTAAGGATATATTTCATAGAAGTACAATGCTTTTCACCTGGATTCGACTGATACTTACTTGTGACACTCACAGCATGGGCAATATCAAGTCTTGTACATAGCATGGCATACATGAGACTTTCTATTGCTAAAACATAAGGGATCTTGCTCATGCATTCAATCTCCTCAGATATCTTGGGATACGTCTTCTTGGAGAGATGAATGTCATGTCTGAAGGGCACCAATCCCCTCTTGGAGTTTTCCATGCAAAAACTCTTTAGCACCTCCTCTATGTACATCTTTTGTGAGAGACCCAGCATCCTATTCGGTCTATCTCTATAGACCTTAATTTCTAAAATAAAGGATGCCTCTCCAAGATCTTTCTTGGAGAATTCTTTAGACAACCATATTTTTACTGTAGTCAACATGAGAATATCATTCCCAATTAGGAGGATATCATCTATGTATAGTACGAGAAAGACAACGGCGCTCCCACTGACCTTTTTGAAAATACAGGGCTCCTCTTCGTTCTTGATGAATCCAAATAATTTGATCACAATATTGAAATGAGTATTTTAGCTCTAAGATACTTGCTTAAGTCCATATATGGACCTTTGCAGCTTGCAGATCTTATGATCAGTATCACTGGATGTGAAACCCAGTGGCTGTTCCATAAAGATATCTTCCTCAAGCTATATATTTAAGAATATCATTTTCACGTCCATCTACCATATTTCATAATCAAAATAGACTGCAATAGTAAGCAATGTGCGGATGGATTTGAGCATGACTATTGGCGAAAAAATATTCTGATAGTCAATGCCTTCGCGCTGACTATATCCTTTTACTATGAGCCTTGCTTTGAATGTCTATATATTCACATCGGCACCTATTTTTCTTTTAAAGATCTATTTACACCCAATAGATACTATACCTTCAGATGGATCTACCAAGATATAGACTTAGTTCGAGCAAGTTGGGTCAATCTCTGACTTCATTGCCTCTAACCATTTCTTGGAGTCAATATCTGATATTGCCTCGTTATAGGTTTTGGGATCATCACCATGAACCTCTTTTTCTGTGAGGAATATTTTCTCTATATTTTTTGAAATAGTACCTAAGTACCTTTCAGGGGGACAAAAATTTTTTTTTGATCTACGAGGTGGATGAGGTAGTGATTGGACTAGCTCAATCTGATTGGGTTCCATACGTTCCTTGGCTCGTGGCTCGTAGAAGACTTTCTCCTCAAGCTTAATATGTCTTCTGATGCTATCATCTTGAATAAACTATTTTTTAAAAAAAATGGCGTATCGACTCACAATCACATTATGATCTTCCGAAAGATAGAAAAAAATATCCTAATGATGCTTTAGGATATCCAATAAATCAAGCTTTAAAGGATCTTGACTCTAATTTATCCGTCTGTTGTCTCTTGATAAGGACCAGACAATTTCAAATTCTAAGATGACTCAGACTTGATTTTTTACCATGCCACATCTCATATGGTGTGGTAGGAATGATTTTAGATGGAACCCTATTCAATAGATATATAGCGGTCAATAGACTATGTCCCCAAAGAAACTCAGAAAAATCCGTGAAGCTCATTATGGATCGAACCATATCTAATAAGGTCCGATTTCTCCATTCTAAAATCTCATTGAGTTGAGATATTCTAGGTGAAATTCATTGTGAGATTATGACATTGTCCTTAAGATTGTCTAAAAATTTTTAACTAAGGTATTCGCCTCCTCGATCTGATCGAAGAATCTTAATGGATTTTTCTATTTATTTTTCTACTTCGAGTCTAAATTTTTTAAACTTTTCAAAAACTTCAGACTTGTGTCGCATCAAATACACATACTAGTACCGAGATAAATTATCGGTAAAGATGATGATGTAGATGTAATTGCCTCTGGCTGGCAAATCAAATGGGCCACATACATCAGTATGTCCTAGGGCAAGCAGGTCTATGGCCCTTTTCCCATGTCCCACAAAAGGAAGCTTGGTCATTTTGCCATAAAGGTACGATTCATAAATCAGATATGACTCGAAAGTCAACAGACTCAATAGCCTAAATTTCTTTAATTTGTTAACCCTATCTTCAGCTATATGACCTAGCCTAAGATGCTAAAGATATCTATCATTTAGACTATCCGTAGGTTGCTTTGATCCTATAGCATTCATATTTTGCTTGATATTAAAAATAGAAACATCAATATGTAACTGATAGAGACCATTTATAAGAAAATCACTTGCAATTTTATTTTTTTTATAAAGAATATTATAATGGTCTTTAAGAAAACTAATTACATAGCCTTCTTGTGCTAAACATGAAATAGAAATCAAATTTCTGCTTGCTGCAGGCATATAGAAATAATCTCTAAGAACTAGATTTAATACTGATGGTAATCGAAGAGGATAGATTTTCACGACCACAACAGCAACTCTTGCTTCATTCTCAATGCGTAGGATCTTTTCACCATCTCTCAGCCTCCTGCTATCCTCAATATCCTGCATAGAAGTGCACAAGTAAGCACTAGAATCAGAGTCAAGCACTACTACAAAAATGGTCTATGATAGCGATTTTCGAAACCACTGCCATAGATCCTATGGCAGCGATTTTCGTTAATCGCTACTATAGGTCGGATCTATGGTAGCGATTTTTATAATTGCTGCTATAGGTCCAACATATGTAGCAATTAACAAAAATCGCTACCGTAGGTCGGACCTATGGTAATGGTTACAAAAAATCACTATCATATGTCGACCTATAGCAGCGGTTCATTATAACCTCTGCTATAGGTCAGACATAAAGTAGCGGTTAGTGAAACTGCTGCCATAAGTCAGACCTATAACAGCAGTTAGTAGGAATCGTTGCTATAAACTTATTTATAGCAGCGATTAATTGTAACCACTATCATATATATATATTTTAAATATTATATAATTTTAAAATTTAATGCTCATCTTCACCATTCATTATCTAAATAATTATCATTAGAGTATTATCGCAAAAGATTGCCTCGATCCAATGGCCCTAGCTTCGTCGATCAAAAAAATTTGATTTCGACGATCACGAACAACGATGTGATGATCTGATAAATGGAGACCTTTGATGGATCTAAAAATCTACAACGATGATCTCGATGATGTTTGCAGAATACTATCAAAGTTTTACTTCAATCGAATATCATTATCTTAGTTAATTTAGTATAGGTTAGTTTTGATCGTTAAATGATAAATGAGTGATCAAAGAATCAAACGGTGTTCGATTATGAGATAATTTTTTTATAAATGATCATGGCTACTATTTTAATTATTTTTTATGATGGTGATTATAAAATTCAACTCGTGAGATGAAGAATAATCTAAAATTATACATCTCCTGACAACCATTCTGAAACTTCACTGGTTATTGTGCTCGTGCTTTTGCAATATCTGCTTAACATGAACAGTTTATACGAAAATAATTTGAATTTTACTATCATCACCATATAAAATATTTAAAATTATAATAAAAATTATTTTATTAAAAAATTATCTCATAATCGAATGCCGTTTAACCCTTTAATCGCTTATTTCTAATTTAACGGTCGAAATCATTCCGTACTAAATTGACCATGATAACGATATCCAATTGAAGTGAAACTTTGATAGCATACTACAAACATCACTGAGATCATCGTTGTAGGTTTTGGATCCATTGGAGGTCTCCATCTATTAGATCATAGCATCGTCGTTCATGATCGTTGAAATCGATGAAGCTAGGACCATCGGATCGAGATGACCTTTTGCAATGACACTCTAATGATAATTATTTAGATAATAAATGATAAAGATAGACATTAAATTTTAAAATTATATAATATTTTTAAAAAAAATAAAATAAATTATTTTTAACTTACGGAGTGGTTACCAAAAATTGCTACTATAGATCTACAGCAGCGATTATAGAACTGCTGCTGTAGATCTATGATAGCGATTTTGGGTAACCACTACCATAGATCTATGGTAGCAGTTCGATAACCACTGTCGTAGATTATGTTAAAAATTTTTAAATTTTTTCTACTTTCCTTCCGTGCGCGCTCGATCTCTCTCTATCTCTCCCCCTCCCCTCCATCATTGGTGAGGCTTCTTCTTCTTAAGTCGGCACCGCCCTCCTCCCCCCCATCCGATGCCGCCCCTCCTTCCCCCTTCCCCTCCAGCCCCCCATCCTCGGTCGCCCCTCCCAGCCACCCCCACCCTCCCTCCGACCGCTCCTTCCCGCCCCTCACCACCTTCCACCCATCCCCCACCCCCACCCTCCCCCGGCCGCCCCTCCTTCCCTCGATCCCCAACCGCCCCTCCCGTCATCCTGCCACCCCTATCCCCCCATCTCCGGCTGCCCCTCCCAACCACCCCCCACCCTCACCCCAGCCGCCCCTCCTTTCCTCCATCTCTAGCCGCTCCTTCCCGCCACCCCCACTCAGCCCCCACCCTCCCCATGGCCGCCCCTCCTGCCCCCATCTCCGACCGCCTCTCCCACCACCCTACCAGCCCCCATCTCCGGCCCCCCAGCCTCCCTCCTTTCCTCCATCCCCGGCCGTCCCTACTCTCTCTCTTTCCTCTTTCTTCTCTTCTCTATCTCACTATCTTATTTTTTTCATAGGTTATCTCTAGTGCCGTCGTCCTCCTCTAGCATCGTCGCCAATGACCCTCGGAGCTTTTGGTGCGACCCACTCTCTATAGCCACAGATATAATTTTTTTTAATTTTATAGTATTATTTATTAATCATGTATATTTATAATAATTTATAGAATATTTATAATAAATATTATAAATATTTATTATAAATATTATAATTATCTATATGCCGTAGTTTTTGGGTCATGCCGTGGCGGTAGGCTTGGGTTGTACCATATCGACGGCTGTGGACTAGATCTGTCAATGGATTGGATTCAGATCGAAACTTAGATATTTAGATTTGGATCCAATTTTAATTATTGGTATCGGATCCGAATCCGAATATCCGACAGATCTGTACTTGAAGTACTAGACCCAAACTCTAATGGATCTCGGAAGGTCGGAGCCAATTCTGAATCCGAAACTAAGAAATGGAGAGACTGAAAGAAAGACCGATAGATTGAGAGAGGGAGGGCTGGTCGCTCATCGGCCGTCGGCAAGGGAGACCGAGAGTAGGAGGGAGGGAGGGAGGGAGGGGTTCCGACCTCACCACCATCGCTGACAAGAGAGAGGGAGAGAGGAAGGGAGGGATCCGGCATCGCCGCCATCATTAGGAGGGAGGGGGTCCAACCTCACCACCATCATTGGGAGGGAGGGGGTCCGACCTCGTCGGCATCACTGAAAGGGATGGGGTCTGACCTTGTCGATGAGAGAGATCGAGAGAGTGAGAGAAGGAGGGATGGGATCCGGCCTCACCGATGAGGAAGATCGAGAGAGGGAGAGAGAAAGATCGAGAGATGAAAAAGCTAGAAGGAAGGGGTTCAGCCTCGCTGCCGTCGCCGATGAGAGAGATCGAGAGAGGGAGTGATTGAGGGGATGGCACATAGCTGAGCCGGCTCGAATACACAGTCGAGCTAGCTCGGGCCATGATCGAGCTGACTGGGGGAGGACCCGAGCCGAATGTCTCAAGCACGAAGTCGGCTGTCTCAAGCACGGAGCCACCTCGACTTTTGAGCGAATAGAATTTGATGTCTCTCTAAGGTTCCAATTTTAAGTCCTAAGGTGCCACCATCATCTACTTTGTTCTTCTTTCAGGTTTCTGGATTAACACCAAGGTTCGCACAAGAGATCGGATCTACGACTGTTGCTCATCCTTAATTATTAATGAATATAATTCATGTTGTAGAATTTATTGCATAACATTTTTTAGATATTTATATCTTGTTGCTTTTATTTATTGCATTGCATAACGATAGACCCATCAATTGATTAGTGTATATATTAGAGACTATTTATTGATGCTATACTAATATTATTGTTCAACATGTTATATTGATTAATGTTCATTAACATTGCAGGTCACGATGGCCCGGATACCTGAGCCTCATGATCATCTATCTCAGGTCTTGGGGCCTGAGCACTCTAGGAGGATCCGATGTAGGCCCGGACACACATCGATGAGCTACTGGTCCGAGACGAGCATCTTCTCATAGACTTTCAGTGTCGTCAGTCGGAAGGAGCTTGAGGAGGCATTGGCACAGGCAAATCATGTTGCGATGCGAGCAGATCGGGTTGAGGAGCGCGCATCTCATCTAGAGGGCATCATGAGAGATATGATGTCGATGCTCAGCACGTATTTTGGAGTCATGAAATTTGAGAATATGTTAGCCCACATTCCAGCTCCAGCTTCAGCTCCGACTCCAACTCCGACTCTAGCCCCGGCTCCGGCTCCCAGTGACGACAACGATGATATAGATTTAGGAGACTTTTGATGTATTTTATTTTTTTTAAAAAATATTATAATAAATTTTATTCGATAATAAAATTTTAATATTTTAGAATAATTTTTATATTTATTATATTTTCTTATATTATATATCTATATTTATCATGTAAAATATATAAAAAAATAAAAATTTTAATTTTTTAATTATTCAAGATCTACAGTAGTAGTTTTATAACTATTGTCATATCCGTGCCAACCGCTGCCATAGATTTTTGATGCAAACAGTGTCAATCGCTGCATTAGATCTATGATAGCGGTTAAGAAATTACTGCCATAGGTTATCTATGATAACGATTATGTAATCACTGCCATAGGTTATCTATGGCAGTGGTTACATAACCGCTGCTATAGATCGATCTATTACAGTGATTTATAAATCGCTGCAATAGACTATCTATGGTAGTGGTTCAACCAACCACTGCAACAACCGCTGCCATAGAGCTACGGCGATGGCGGCAGTAGCAGCGGTTAAAGAACCACTGTCATAGCTTATGACAGTGATTTTTTGGACTACGACAGTGGTTACGAACCGTTGTCGTAGCTTTTTTTTTATAATAGTGAAGCATCCAACTGGATGTAGAAGAAATCATAAGATTAAATTCTATAACGAGCATACCTCCAGAAGGACCTGCCTTCTTCTTGTTCTTTAGACTGGCCAGATAGAGAGGATAGTTCTGCTTTCAGTGGCCATTTGTGTTGTAATGAAAATATTTTTTCTTATTAGCAGTCTTCTTCGGCTCTACCTTCTTCTTCTTTTCACCATCCATCTTCTATTTCTTCACAGACTTCTTCTTCTTTTCAAAAGATTTTTTCTTGAAAGAAATCTGCTCCACAGCAAGCACTGAGCCCTTTGAACCTTTCATAGAGAGCTCAGTAGTAACCAGTATATTCATAAGCTAGCCAAGGTATTCTGAAGTTTATGCATATGGTAGTTCATGATAAACTATGCAAATGCATCATTCTAGGACTACAGAATTATGTTAGTCTGTAGATTCTAATCTAACTTGACATCGAGCTTCTCAAACTCTTCTAAGTTCTTGATCATCATCAGACTATGATCTTAGACTATCACGCATTTGAGCCTTAAAAAGTCTTTTAGTGACTTGATATTTGGTTGCGTGACTCTGTTCACCAAACAACTCTTGTAGATGAGTCAATATTTGGCGACTAATCTTAATGTCTTAATATTGGCGTTGGAGCTCATCAGACATCGAGTCTAACATGTA
The DNA here is from genome assembly GCA_006176705.1 of Cocos nucifera. NCBI lineage: Eukaryota > Viridiplantae > Streptophyta > Magnoliopsida > Arecales > Arecaceae > Cocos > Cocos nucifera. The sequence goes on along the minus strand of QRFJ01000092.1, from coordinate 2,804,415 downwards.
ATACCTGACTTTATTATCTTCATCTGTCCACTTCTCGAGAGACGCTCTCTGATCAATGGATGGACAAACAGGTAAGGTGGAAGGATCCTATTCCAACACATGACTCAACTTCTCAAAATCTAAAATAATTTTGAAGTTTCAGGGCCAATCCTAGTAGTAGGATTCGATCAGTCTATGGGTGTCCAGGATACGGGCTAGTGGATTGGATGCAAATATTTTTCTATAGAGAGCCAAAATTTTTAGTTAGATTTTATAATTATATATAAATAATTTATTTAAAATTTTATTTTTAAATAAATTAGGCTCTCACTATTTACTCGGATCCCTACACTTTCTTGATAGAGATGCGAAAATCTCCATGATTATAGATTTTTAGTGGATGGTGCGGTCCCACCAACTGACTCACCATCTTATCTAACAGTTATTGATGATGGATCAACCAATAAGTGGATAACTTTTATCCAATAATTCTATAATCATGATGCACCCTAACTTGGTATCTAATTCATGAATCTCACTGTGTTCGGAATATTGATCCATGGCATCGTTGCCGGGGATTGTATCTAAAACAATATTGAAATTTTGATCCTAGCTTTACTTTAAAAATTTATTTTTAATTTTTATTATTAAAAAAAAAATTTAGTGCAAGACACGTACTGGACATAGTAACTTACTACCTCTAGATCCAGAAATTGAAAGGACTATTAAAAGACTACAACAAGAGAGAAACATGACAGCGGAAGATCCTAACGACATCAATCTAGGATTGGATATGACGACCGAAGGACAGTATGAAGCTATTCCACTAGTACATCATCCATTAAATGATTACATCACACCATCTATAGTCGATGTAGCTTCAAGCATCAGGAGACCGCCTGTATGAGCAAACAACTTCGAAATAAAATTGGCGATTATCCAGATGATTCAATCAACTGTCCAATTCAGTGGACACGTGCATGATAATCCGAATGCTCATATTTCTAATTTTCTTAAACTTTGTGATACTTTAAAAATTAATGGGATGTCGGATGATGCTATTAGATTAAGGTTATTTTCTTTCTCTTTACGGGACAAAGCTAAGAGTTGGCTTCATTCTCTTTCTGCAGGTTCTATTATAATTTGGGATGTCCTAGCCCAAAAATTCTTAGCAAGTACTTTCCACCTTTCAAGACTGCTAAGATGCGCAACGATATCACTTCCTTTATGCAGATGGATATGGAGACATTATATGAGGCTTGGGAGCATTTCAAAGAACTGCTGAGGAGATGTCCACATCATTAACTACCCGTATGGCTTCAGGTACAAACTTTCTATAATGATTTATCTCCTACTAATCATTCTATGATTGATGTAGCAGCAGGAGGAACCATTAATCGAAAAATGGAAGAAGAAGCTTTCGATCTGATCGATGAGATGACATCAAATAGCTATCAATGGCAGACAGAGCGCATGATGCCAAAAAGACTAGCAGCTGTGCAGGGAGTAGATTGCGTGCCAACCTTACTAGCTGAAATTGCAGCCCTTAGAGCTGAAGTCAACAACTTAAAGGGAACAGCTATGCATATTCAGAGCATTACTTGTGACCTGTGTGGAGGAGGACACGAAATGAGCAATTGTGATACAGTTAATTATATTGGTAATTTTTTCAGGCCGCAATAAAATAATCCCTACTCCAACACATACAATCAAAGGTGGAGGCAACACCCAAATTTCTCATGGAGCAATCAAAATGCAGCACAACAGCCACCCCTAAAATTTTAAGTACCTGAAAAGAAGTCCAACATGGAAGAGTTAATGGTCAAATTCATGCAAAACCAAGAAGCAACTATAAAAAATTTGGAAACCAAACTTAGGCAGGACCAAACAGCAGCAATTCAAAACTTGGAGATGCAAATAGGTCAAATGGCTAAGATAATCTCCGAGAGACCTCAAGGATCCTTGCCAAGCAATACGGAGATAAATCCAAGGGAGCAAGTCAATGCTATCACCCTAAGAAGTGGTACAAAGCTGGAGGAGCCACATCAGAAGAATGAGACTGAAGAGCCAACTACAAATAAGGAACCATCAACTAAAATTCGTCAGTCACTAAAACAACCAGCAGATGGATGGTCTCCAGGTATACGATTTGCTGATCCAAATGTGAAGCCCTACGTGCCGCCACTACCATTCCTAGAGAGACAAATACAGCATCCAGATAAGGAATTTTCTAACTTTTTCAAAATTTTAAAGAATTTACATATTAATATTCCTTTTGTAGATGCCTATTACTCAAATGCCCAGGTATGCCAAGTTTCTCAAAGAAATCTTAACAAATAAGAAAAAGCTGAAGGAGCATGAGAGAATAAATTTGAATGAAGAATGCTCAGCAATACTTCAAAATAAATTACCACAGAAGTTAAAAGATCCAGGGAGTTTTACTATCCCCTGCATTATTGGTGATTGTAGTTTTGATAAAGTTTTATGTGATTTAGGAGCAAGCATTAAATCTCATGCCTTTTTCTATTTTCAGGAAGCTGGGTCTAGGAGAACCAAAGCCTACCACTATTACTCTTCAATTAGCCGATAGATCCATTAAATATCCAAGAGGTATAGTGGAGGATGTCTTGGTAAAGGTAAACAAGTTTATTTTTCCCTATTGATTTTATTGTTCTTGATATGGAAGAAGATTATGATGTACCCCTTATTTTAGGGAGACCCTTTTTAGCTACTGGAGGAGCTTTAATAGATGTTCAACAAGAAAAATTAATTCTTAGAGTCCAAGATGAACAAGTTACTTTTAATGTTTTCAAAGATACTAAACATAACTGATGATAATCAAACTTATTTTCTAATTGATATTATTGACAATCCATTATATGAGAATTCTGTAGAAAATAGGTTTGAGACTATAAAAGCGAGCAATGTCAAATTGAAAGAAGGACTCGATCAAACATGAAAGTATTCCAATTGAAGTGGCACCAGATTGATCCACTTTAGAACTCAAAGAAAGTCAAGCTGAAGACTATAAATCAGAACTACTAGATAGGTTGTTTCTTTTCTTTTTAGTTTTGATCATTTTTCTTTTCTTTTATTTTTTAGTAATTTGTTGTTGCTCTTTTACTGCTCTGGTGTGTATTTTCAATTTTGCAGAAAAATCAATGAGAGCTCAAGCAAAATTTCAAAGCTCCAAAGAACCAGACTGAAACCAAATCAGGTGTATTCCTTCCTATCCTTTTTATTGCATCCTTTATTTTTCTTTCTCCTTTAAGACAATGTAGAATAAGTTAAAAAAAAAAAAATCATGTGTCAAGAAGAAAATCTTGAGCAAGATAAACTGGATAAGTGATAAAAGATAGAATTATTTGCTAATGAATGTAACGAGTTAAAGAAGTAGATTATTTGGTCAACTTTTAGCAAGCCTACTTAGGTCATTAAAAGACTATTAGCACTTTTTATTGCACATGCACACTAACAAGGCAAAGTAGGTATTGATTATAAGACCAACTGGGGATTCAATTATCACTGAAAATTGATAATTAATATACATTCTAATCAAAGAAACTTGAATTTAAGGAAAGAGCTACCTGCCTATAAATAAAGTGCAAAAGATAGAGTATATGTGGATTGCCCAAAGCCTAGTAACTGGGTCTCTGCACCTAGGTCAAGTGTGAAAATTCACGTAAAATGGTGAAGGAAAGGCCAGGATGCTCAGCACAAAAAAAAAAAAAAAAAAAAAGAGAAAGGCAGTGTGAAAGCTACCTTAATTCATGAGTATAAAATTGAGAATGTATAGAAAATTGACCAAAATAGGTGATAAGAGAAGATACTTTTGTTCTTTTAATTTAATACTGAAATGCTAAAGTTAGTCATCACGAACATAAGTGCTATAGATCTTTGATGTACTCTAAGAAAGTTTTTAATTGTATTGACTGAAAAATTTGCTTCTGAAGCTCAATGCTTAGTTAGCAGTATTTTCTAAACTTTTTGACCTTTAATCCTAGATTTTATCTTTGTGATGGATAATCTTATTGAAACATGGTATTAAATAAAATATTGCTAAGGGACTAGCAATGACTAAGTTAGGGGGTATGATAAGTGGTAAAAATATACTAATAAAAGTATTAAATTATAAAATAAATTAATCTATTTTTTTAGAAATTGATACTTTTATTAATCTTATACAGAAAAGAAGGCTACCAATGTGAAGATCTTATTTTTCTGATTTAGAAGAAATAAATTTCAGGCAAAACAGACTTCAAACGAGCTCATAATTGAATTTAAAAAAAAAAAATCGCCGACGCAACGCTGACGTTAGGATGATATCAGCATTTTTTGCGGCGCACGGTGGACCAACCGAAGGATATTTCGGACATTTTACATCAGAAAAGGCACTCTGATTGGTTGAAGAACGTGGCGGTCCATGCAACACTGGGCTCGCGCATGGTCCATGGAGGATAATTTGGAAATTTTGGCTGATGCAACGGGCGATTTTCACTGAAACTCGATCGGACGGTCGAAAAGAATGCGCTGATGGATGGCAACCGCAGCTCCCGATTGAGATCCAATGATTGAGATTCATCCCGAAGTTAAACTATAGATTAGAAGCCTTCTTTCTGTGCGATCGGACGGTCCAGATTCGATCCAACGATTGATCCAATGGTTGGCATTAAATTCAACTTAATCTGGATTATTTTAAGGGATTTTTGAGTGAATTTTGGGGGGAAATCAAACTCTTTATCTATAAAAAATTCTAGTGTTGTCGTGAAAAAATAATCAGAGAGAGACAGAGAGAGAGATGGGGACAAAGAAAGAAATAGAGAGAGAGAGGGAGAAAAAGAGAGAGAGAGAAAGAGAGAGGAGAGAGATAGAAAGAGAAGAGTAATTTGTAAAAAAAATCAAAAAAGATTTTTGATTTCTTTCGATGATCAAGACATCAATTAAGGAGCCTCTTCATCTTCGCTAAGCTCTCCACATCAAGAGCAGCAGACAATCAATTTCAACAATCAAATAGTCTAATTTTTCTATGCTTTTTATTTTATTTGCTATTTTTGAACTTGTTATCATGAACTAAATTTTCTTTTACTAAGACTAAGGTATAGCCACTCTTTTGATGCAATATTCAGTATGATTTATTTTTAAATTTTATTTATGAGTATATAAATCTAATCTTAATGCTTTTAGATTACTGACCATCTTCTAATTGATCTGATGAACATAGATGTTACGGACCAAGTACATCTATGTTAATGCTTCTTGATTATATACCTTGTATTATGAATCAAATTAGAATTCATATGCATGCGGAAAATTTTAGTACGCTTTGGACGCAGCGTATTTTAATTAGAGGGTTTCACAAAATCTAATGCATTAATATTTATTTAAATTACATCTGGACCAAAGGATAATTAATAAATATTAATAGTTTTGCTATGTCTGGACTAAAGAATAGTGAATAAATTAGAAGACTCCACCGTCACATGAAATAAAATTAATCTAAAAATTTGAATATTATATTGACTGAGTTGGTGAACTGATTGCCTTAGTAATCCATTGCTCTTAAGTTTAAAATCCTAATAATTTACACTCTCTCTATTTAATTAAAAACTTTTAATTATTTTTTTTATTTTTTTTATTTTTTTATTTTCATAAATCGATCTTCTAAATAAAGCATAGGAAAGAGCTTTTCAGTACTTATTTTCCAATCCTCTAGGGATGATACTCTACTAATTCACTTTATTACTTGATCGACTGGTGCACTTGCCATAGCTATAAATTAGCACGCATCAATCCACTTCTTAGTTAAGTCAGACCCACCATTTGCACAGATTAGATTTCTGATTGGATTTCTCATCGTATCTGAAATATTGGATCCAACCTATCCTCTAACCCGTAGCATCGAATGCCTAATAGATATGGTTGCATCTTTTTGGTGCAACTGAACTACTGTATCCAGTCAAGAATAATCAACCCCGAGAAGGATCCGCACATCTACAATGGTGGAAGACTTTAGACTTAATATTTTCTTAGAAAAATTTAATTGAGGTCTCTTTAAACTTGATTAGTAGCATGGATTGACTCGAATTGTTAGCCATCTCAAATCAAAATTGGATCGACACAAATGGCCAGGTAAGTGAGATCGGTGGAAGGAATTTATCATTAACTCAATAAGAATGCATTCAGATCAAGTAGCTCATAATTAAAAATTAGTCGATCGTATCTACCAAACTTACCTTAGACATCAAATTATCGAATCAGAATTAATTGGGTTAGCCTACAATTCAGGCTCGAATCGTGGAGCCAAATTAGGTCTTGATTTGATTGAGTTATATCTCAATGTGATTCGATCTTGATCCAGACTTAATCCTATTAGGTTGGTCAAATCTAAGCTTTTTTTGATCCTATCTAACTAACTCTTAATTCGATTTGATCAACCGCTAGACCTAATTAAGTATCCAAGCCTGAACCCAATTTTATGAATATATCTTAGATTTGAAAATTCATAATTTTAGATCTAATTAATTTCATAATTTTAATTCTTAATTAAATTTTGGGTTCATGAACAAAACATGTAATAAAAATTCTAAGATTTTAGGATCTAGAATTTTATAGAAAAAGTTCTGATTTCTGATTAAAAATCAAAGTGCAGCACCCCTACACACCATAAGAACATCCCATCGAATAGAAGGAGAGGACTTTTAAATCCTACTTTGTTCTTGTTGCTGCAGAATCTGGTTGATACTGGATTGAGCTAGAGTCGAGGAAGAAGAGATCGCCGTCGGTGACCTATAAAATAAAGTTTCATCTGGAGTCGATAGTGGTAGCTCCAATAGGATCCTTCGACGATCAAGTCAACTCTTCTGATCAACAGAAATGGAGTACTCAGACAAGAATTCAGCAGAATTTTAGAAAGAAGAAGAGAGCTTAGAGAAAACATATCTGGAGGGTCCATTTTTATAGACGGAGCCTATAGCAGACTGATAGTGATGGTTGTAACCATCCGATAGTGGGCCGCTCGGAGCCACATAGAGTTTGTTATGAAGAGAGGTATCCATTACTGTGATGTGGCCATTCGATAGTAGACCGCTCGAGGCCACGTGGAGTTTGTTATGGAGAGTGGTGTTCGTTGCCCTGAAGTGGCCGTTCGTTGAGATTTAATAGTCAAAGTTTGGAGGAAGCAGGCATTGGTTGGTAAAGAGCTTTGACATACATCAATTTTGGGAGAGTTTGGACTCCTAAAGAAAATATGACTAGAGGGGATCATCCGAGAGGAATGCTAGTTGAAATTCGGAAGAAATCTACTGAAGGAATCCGAATGGAGCTTGACTGATGGAGAAGTCCAGGAGGAGTCCGACTGGTGGAAAAGTTTGATCGAAGGAGAAGTCCGAAAGGAGTTTGGCTCCTGAAGGGATTCGAAAGGAGCTTGACTCTTGGAGTTAATCGACTGAAGAAAAAATCTGGAAGGAGTTCGGCTCCTGGAGATATCCGACTGAGGAGGAGTCCGAAAGGAGTTCGGCTCTTGGAGTTAATCGATTGAGGGAGAGATCCAAAAAGAGTTCGACTCCTAGAGGTATCCGACTAAAGAAAAAGTCTGGAAGGAGTTCGGCTCCTAAAGTTAATCGACTGAAGGAGTTCGACTCCTGGAGGTACTTGACTGAAGGAGAGATTCAAAAGGAGTTTGGCTACTATAGAAACTTGACTGAAGGAGAGATCCGAAAGGAGTTCGGCTCTTGGAGAAATTCGACTGAAAGTTGAGTCCGAAAGAAGTTCGGCTCCTTTAGAAACTTGACTGAAGGAGAGATCCAGAAGGAGTTTGGCTCCTATAGAAATTTGACTGAAAGAGAGATCCAGAAGGAGTTCGGCTCTCGTAGGAGTCCAACTGAAGGAGAGATCCGATGACTCAAGAAGAGATCTGGAAAAAGTTCGACCGCTGGAGAGTTTGACTGGGGATCGACTGTTGAGGAGTTCGGTTGGGATCGATCGCTGGAGGAGTTCAGCTACTAAATGAGTTCGACCGCTGAAGAAGATCAGGTGGGGCTCGATCGCTGGAGAAAGAATTTTTGATTGAAGCTCTTTCATAATTATTGATTATTTTAGGCTAAGCATTAGGCTGGACTTCGATAGAAGCAAAATTTATTCCTAATAATAGTCCCTCCACTTTCAAGTTCGAAATTCGAAAAAAGGGAGTACAAAAAAGATGACTGCCGAAGTCCTTTTTCGGGCTCTACACTCGTTGGGGTTGAAACTGGGGGAAGACCTTATCTCCAATCGAGGTCGAATTTAAAGTTGAAGCTCGGGGGAGATCTTGTCTCCAGCTGAGATTGAAGTTGAAGTTCGGAGGAGATCTTATCTCCAATCGAGATTGAAGGAGATCTTATCTTCTGTTGATGTTATTGGACACAATAGAACCATTGTCGGGGCCTCTCCTCTCATCTTATCTAAAATAAATGAGACCTTCGACTTTGCTCACATTAGGATGAGATTTTTCTTCTATTCCTAATGGGCTGTGGGGGCACATAAGAGCCGCTGTCTGGGCCTTTCTCCCTATCTCATCTAAAATGAACGAGATCTTCGACTTTGGTCATGTTAGAACAAGATTCTCCTCCTGTTTCTAATGGCTGTGGGGGCATATAAGGACACTATCGGAATCTCTCCCTCCATCTCATCTAAAATGAACGAGACTTTCGACTTTGCTCATGTTAGGACGAGGTTCTCCTTCTATTCCTAACGGACTATGGGGGCACATAAGGGTCGTTGTAAGGGCCTCTCTCCCATTTTGTCTAAAATGAATGAGGCTTTCGACTTTGCTCACATTAGGATGAGGTTTTCCTATTCCTAACGGACTGTGGGGGCACATAAGGACCGTTGTCATGGTCTCTTCCCCCATCTCGTCTAAAATAAATAAGGCCTTCGACTTGCTCATGTTAGGATGAGGTTCTCCTCATGTTCCTATCATGGCAACTATTGATTGCTTCTTCCATGTCATCATATAATTTTTGCACCAAAAAATAATAATATTAAAATAAAAAAGTTTTATTGAAGAAAAATTACTGGTAGTATATCCTTAGATTTTCTGAATTCAAAGATCGTAGGAGCATTCTTCCTCTGAGCTTCTTTAGGCGATAAGTTTCGGACCGGACAACCTCTTTTATTTCGTATGAATCTTTCCAATTCGGAACAAGCTTCTCCAAGCTCTAAGGCTGAGAGATGATGGCTCACCGAAGTACTAAGCTTCTTATTGTTCCTCCCTTATTGGTGGTTCTAGCTGCGGCAGCACCCTTGGTCGATCTACTCTTGCTTCAGGCCAACATCTATGGAGCATTGAGGGGGGCTGCTGTGAAACCTTTTGGGGGGGACTTCTTCGCGCCCTTCCTTTAGGACTTCTTTGATGACGAGCTCGGAGAGGAGTTTGGACTCGCTTACGCTCGGGGAGGAGTTCGGACTCGCTCATGCTCGGAGGGAGTTTGGGAGCACGACCAAACTTCATTCGGCCTTCTACCAGCGATGCTAAAGAACTTCATTCGGCCTCCCTAATATTCATCAGGGAATCCGAACTTCGGCATGGATGTCGGCTGTTGATGAAGTAAGCTACAAACTGATGGCTCATTAGATTAAAGGAGAAGATCGTACCCGACTTTAACACTGAGTACCAGTTTCTTGCTGCTCCCTTCAAGATAGACGAAAAAGCTTGGCATAAGATGGCATCAAATGCACCATGGAGCAGCATCATAGTCCGGAAGGTCTTCAAATGATCGATCGGATTAGAGGTTCCATTGTAGTTTTCAAATCGAAGGAAGCTCGAAGTTCGGTAGAATGGGCTCTTGCATAATTTGGAAAGAAAAAGGGAGATCGGTGCGGATGTCGTCATGGTGAGCTGGGGCGACGTGATTGAGCTCCTCAATCCGTCGATCCATCTTCCGTAGTTTCTGATTGAGGACATCATCTCGATCACAGACCTTGAAAGACTGCCGATTATAGATGGAAAAGATTTCTTTCGAAGAAGAATCATGATACAAACAAGGATCCTCTGCTCTCTGTTTCTCCTTTCCAAGGGCGATGGATATGCTAGCCCAAGTGCTCCTTCTTGGGATCAATTTCTGACATCCTGATGGTGGGTTTTCTGACGGAATCGCCATCGGAGGCTGCCGCATGGTCTGCACCATCTTAGTGAGGCCTTGAACCCGCTGCATTAGCAGATTGAACTGCTCCAGATCTACCATGACTATCGATGGAGGAGGAGGTTGAAGTACCGGTGATAGAGTAGGGACAAACGAATCTGGCCCAAATTTGATGGTAGAAGCAGTAGATCTTCGACTAGTCATCCTCTTTGGAGGCATTTCTCGGAATTGAGAGAGAGAGGATGGAGATGAACCTTGAAGGAGAAGGTTGGCAGGATCGATTGAGCACTTCTTTAAGAACAAGGGTACCTCAGGAACAGAGAGTCCTTCTTTCGACCTTTTTTGTACTCTCTTCCTTTGAATTTCGAACTCGAAAGTGGGGGGACTATTGTTGGAGATAAATCCTACTTCCATCGAAGTCTAGCTTGATGCTTAGTCTAACATAACAAGTAATCATGGAAGAGCTTTAATCAAAAATTCTTCCTCCAACAGTCAAGCCCCACCCGATTTCCTCCAGCGGTCGAACTCATTCAGTAGTCGAACTCCTCCAGCGATCGATCCCAATCGAACTTTCCAACGACTGAACTTCTTTTGGATCTCTCGTTCATTCACCAAATCTCTCCTTCAGTCGAACTCCTATGGAAGTCGAATAACTTTCGGATCTCGCCTTCAGTCAAGTTTCTATAGGAGTCGAACTCCTTTCGGGCTCCTCCTTCAGTCGAATTTTTTTAGGAGCCAAACTCCTTCTGGATCTATCCTTCAATCAAGTTTCTACAATAACCAAACTCCTTCCGAATCTCTCCTTCAATCAATTTCCTTCAGGAATCGAACTCCTTCAGTCGGTTAACTCTAGAAGCCAAACTCCTCCTTCGGTCGGATACCTTCAGAAGCCGAACTTCTTTTGGATCTCTTCTTCAGTCGATTAACTCCAGGAGCTGAACTCCTTCTGAATCTCTTCAGGAGCTGAACTCCTTCCGGACTCCTCCTTCAGTCGAATACCTCTAGGAGCCAAAATCCTTCCAAATTTTTTCTTCAGTTGGTTAACTCCAGGAGCTGAGCTCCTTCTGAATCCCTTCAGGAGCCAAACTCCTTCTGAACTTCTTCTTTGATCGAACTTCTCCACCAATCAGACTTCTCCTTGACTTTTCCATCAGTCGAGCTCCATCCAGATTTCTCTAGTGGATTTCTTCCAAATTTTAATTAGCATTCCTCCCAGATGATCCCCTCTAGCCGTGTTTCCTTTAGAAGTCCGAACTCTCCTAGAAGTGATATATGTCAAAGCTCTTCACCAACCAATGCCTGCTTCCTCCAAACTTCGACTATTAAATCTCAACGAATGGCCACTTGATTGCAACGGACACCACTCTCCATAACACACTTCACATGGCCCCGAACGGCTCACTATCGAACGGCCACATCACAGTAATGGATACCTCTCTCCATAATAAACTCTACGTGACCTCAAGCGGCCTACTATTGGACGATTACAACCATCACTATCAATCTGCTATAGGCTTCATCTATAAAAATAGACCTTTCAGATACGTTTTCTCTAAGCTCTCTTCTTCTTTCTAAAATTTTACTGAATTCTTGTCTGAGCACTCCATTTCTGTTGGTCAGAAGAGCTGACTTGATCATCAGAAGGTCCTGCCGGAGCCACCACCACCGACTTCAGGTGAAACTTTATTTTATAGATCACCGATGGTGACCTCTTCTTCCTCGACTCCAGCTCGATCCGACATCAATCAGATTTTGTACCAACAATTCTTATGACTGGACGGTCATGGAAAACTTCTTAATCAAAAATATAATTTTTTACTACAAAACTAATTAGATCATATATCACATATAGAAAGATCTAACTAATATATATCTTGCATACATCTCATGTATCATCAATATACATACTTTCAGATCTAAAATATCACATATTAAATCTAAAAAATAAAATTTTAAATTTGATCATATCAAAATTAAAATTATTCTAAACATCTTATAGAACTATTCTATGACTAGTCCAAGCATGCATCTTTCATATCTCATATGAATAAATTAAAAATTAAAAATTTTATTTTTTATTTTTTATATCTAATTATAATAATTATAATATCAAAAAAATAAAAATTAAATAAATCTAAAATTATATTTAATCAAATTAAATACATGATTATATTAGACTACACATAGAACTATTCTATATCTAGTCTAGTCATGCATCTCATACATATTAGATCTAAATTATTTAATTTTTAATTTTTTTAATTTTTGATCTAATCATATTTGATGTGATATCTAAAATTTTTTAATCTTAGATCATAAATAAAAATAAAATTAAATCTAAGATAGATCTGAAGAACTACCAATGCAGCTTTGATATCAGTTGAAGAAAAAATACTATTTTCCGCCGCAGGATCGTGCAGATCTGAGAAAAATTTTTATAAAAATTTTTAAATGATCTAATCAGATCTAAAAGTTATCAGATCTAATTATGGTGATCTGATATTAAAAATTAAAAAAATTAAATTTAATTTAATTTAATTTAAAGTACCTAATTGGGTAATCTAATTATCCTGCAATGATCCTATTAATTCTTGAAGTTTTGGAAGGAGCCACGCACGTGTCTGACCTCTACCGATATTCACTCGGACAGGATCTAAATATCTTCTCCTCATGAATTTTTTTTTTAAAAATTAGTTCTGAATCTGATCTAAAGAATCTTCAAAACTATTTCTAAAGGTAGCCCATCCGTCACACGAACACCATTGCGTAGATCCTGAATATTGTACCAAAAATCTTGGATCTTCTTCTCAGATTTATGCCTAACTTTTTAGGCTTATAGAAGAGAAGAAGAGATAGGATAGAGGGAGTGTGGGATATCAAGGATGGCAAACTTTGGGCATGGAAAATTATTTCTTGCATTGCATGCACTTTGATGTGAGAAAGGCTTTTATGTCCAACACTTACTTAGTCTCTTTTAACCAAAATAACTCATTTATTTTATCATTAGGACTTTATGACTTATTCTTTACGAAAAACCACTAGATCTCATCTATTTTTTTTGCCAAAAATGATTCAAAAAGGTATCAGTATGAGTAGATAAGGAAGAGTCCACTGCGCCTAGGACTCTTCTCTCAAGAGTTTGATGCAAATCAAACTCTATCATAACTTAGTCTAGATATCTTCAAAAATTATAAAATTTGATACACCCAATGTATAACTCATGCTCTATCACATATCTAAAAATTAAATCAAAATAATTTTTAAAAAATTTTATAAAAGTATCTGATCAGATGATCCTTAATTCTCTCAAACATGTCAACTTTTGACTCTAGTCCAATTTGACTATGAATGGATTTAATTTCTATAATTAATCTGATCTAAACTTATTTCAGTCAAATAAAAATAAATTTATTTCAAATACAAGAATGAGTTAAATCAAATTTGACTCGATTGCGACGAATCAGAAAGATTTCAGAAGAAGAAAGTCAAGCTCAATCATATGGTAGCACGATTATCTTGAACTTGATTGGAACTAATCTAAATCAATCAAACTGACTTAGCTTAATTGATGACATCCAGATCCAAACCCTTATTTGTATGACATAGTTAGATTCAATTCTGTATGGTAATGAGACATGTCGCGATCTCCATCATCGACATCATTGAAACACCTTTCAATGGATTAGAATTTTTTTGATTCATACAATTAGAATGATTGATCATCAAAATTATCTTAATTGCTCTCAAAATCTATCAGTGATACCTAGCAGTATATGGTGGCAATCCATCAGAATTGAAAGCGAACCTCTCGGTATAATTACCTATATGATTGGGTTCTTCTATCTTGAGCCCCGACAGGATTAGGGTTAAAGTGAACTCATCAAACCCAATGTCCATTATATGAATTAATCATTTAATTCGAGTCTAATATGAAATTCTAATAGAAACTATTTCTATCATCTTCATTTTACCATGGTCATGGGCTTATGAACTCAATCTCATGATTATCATAGGACTATTTCTCATCTACCGAGGTAGATAGATCTCTTATTGGTATAATCTAATTCCTACAATGAACATGCTATAGCCAATATACACCTTAGAGTTATAAATGGCTAGAAGATTGAGTTATGGTATAGTCAAACTATAACATCCTCAAATTGAACTGTCGATGCACCTCAGATCAAAGAACCAGACACACCACTATAGCATCGAGTCAGTCATCGATGAGAAGGTAGACTTTTTTATGACAACTCGAGGTGGTCATGCTCAGTACCCTTATTCTATAATGAGTATCTATACTCTCACTCTGATGTCTCTATACCATAGACTCAAGATACGTCTATCCTAAGAAAACGATCGTACACCAACCTTCTAGATCGATCATCATCCTCGTGATGATCCTACGGTCGGGAGCAATTTATGAGTTAATTATAAAAATTCATGTCTTAAATTTTTAACTCTTGAAAATATGAATTGTCATTACTATTAACTTAAAAGATGTATCACAGATACTTTTAAGTACACACTGTGATAAAAGATAATCCATTTATTAATTTATAGTCAAAATTATAAAATTGTCCTTAGAAGTGCATTACAAGTGACAGCCAATCTGGCTTCTAGGGCACACATCTAACAAGAGATTACTGACTCAGATATTTTTTCGATGAGGATCCAGGAGGAGACATCCCAAACATCGTCGGTTCCTTCCTCTTTTTCTACGGTAAATAATTTAGAAGTCACCATCGATTTCTTGAGGAGGCATCTTTCTGCTATAGATAAGCTCACTTTAGAAGGTGAAGATGTCCAATATCAGATGTCTGGGACCCTCAACTCTTTGACTTTACTTAGTCATTATCTGGCGAGTTTCATCAGGGCCGCTTCCGAGTGTTCACCTTTAGAACTTGTGGAAGCGAAGAACGAGCTCGAAAAGCTCAAATATTGCCTTAAGCAGGAGAAAGCTGCTAATGTTGATCTGATTAAGGAGATCGACTGCTCCGAGAAAGTTCTTTTCGAAGTTCAAGAAGTAGTCGATCGAAAGGATGATGAGTTGAGTAAAGCTTACCATAGGATCGAGGTCCTCGAGAAGCAGAGGTTAGAAGCTGACCGAGAATGTCGTCGTGCCTATGATGTCATCAGATGCCTGAACAGAACCTTGGCTGAAAGGGATGGATCTTCGTCTGAGACCATACTTCTCCAAGATTCTAATGACCAATTGATAAAGAGACCCAGGACCTCAAGCGGGGGTCATCACATAGAGGAAGCTTCACGGAGGTCCCAAGTTTTCTTCTCCATGGGAGGCCCTATAGCTCGGAGGTCTCCAACTAAACCCTAGATATTAAACAATTCACTCGAAAGGTTAAGGAAAGCTGGGATAAACTCTGTTGTTAAGGCTTGTAAGATGGGCTTTTATGCAGGTTTTAACGAGTGCAAAGAAATAGTTTTGCCTCATCTTCCTGATAGAGCCACTGAGTCCTTGCATACGGACCGGTCGGATGTTAACCTGCAATCTATAATTCATGTTTGCATCAGCAAATTCTCAAATGTGTCTGATCTTACTATCAAAAGAGATGAGGCAGATTTCGACACGTAGAAAGCTCAATTTAAGGCTAGGAGGAGGATCTTTTCGAAGTGAATTATCGAGGAGCTCCTGACAATATCCTCGTGCACATATGCTTTTTTTCTCTCTCTTTTTTGTACCAAAATTTTGTATAAAGGCTTCATATATGAAAGAAATGCTTTTTCGCTGAAGCGATTTCTTTTTTATTTTTTTCTTATCTTTTTTAGATGTTCTGGTTTATTGAACCCATTTTTTTGCTTAACTGATTATCTCTTTGTCCTTGGCCTATCTATCCAGCGATTCGTGGAAAGCTAGGAGGGACAGAATTTAAAACGTCATTCGCATACTGATTACTATTGCACGTCTTCACACACTACCTCATGAGTGGAGCATGAGCAATCAAATTTGGCTGCAGCACCATTGAGGAAGGCGCGATCGTTATTTGGACCGCTTGATCAGCAGTCGTCAGGGAGTGGACCTGCTGAAGGAGTAAGTTGAATTGATCCATGTTGACATGGGCCGACTGAATGGGTGGAGAGACTTCCACCGTAGGAGGTTGAATGTGATCATCAACCCTTAGGTCTGGTTGCTGTGAGGTGGTGGCCTCAACGATGTTATTGAGATGGAACGAGGCTTTTTTCGGAGCCATTGTTATTTATTGTGAATTGGTTTGATCTTTAAAGACCGGACGATCAGCTTTTCACAAAAAATTATGATATGTTAAAAATTTAGCCTACCTTTCCTCTAGCGTCAATCTGTTACTACTGAGAATCGTCGATTTTAGAATTGGAGGAATGGCTCCATACAGACAAGCTTAAGAACCTACAAAACAAAGTCCGGACCAAAGGATTTAGTCTCTGGTGAGGACCATCCGACGCTCAAGTCAGAAATAAGCAGGAGCTAATTTCTTTTGAGAGAAATTTTTTGCTTATCTAGATCCTCGGGGTTCATGATATTTGTAGAAAAGTTTTTACATGATGGTTACGCCATTTCGCTAATTTCGAATCGCTAATCTCGTTGTGGCGAAATTTCTAGGAACCTTTCGAATGGAATGATGATTGCTGGTGCGATTAGGATTTCTAATTTGCCGCCGATGGTTTTAGGCGAGTAGGTGATAGCCTGTTTACGATCTAATTATAATTGTATTGCGGTCAATTCGTGGGCGAATTTCTTTATCCGAGATGATTTAAAGATAATAAGTGCTAGCCGAAATGTTTCCATAAATATTGGGTCAGATCGATGCTCCGATATTAGTTATCTGTTCAGAGAATATTATAATAATATCCTGATAAACAAGTGATCTAGTGCCCATTAGGATAAATTGAGCTGAGATGCTTCTGGGATATATCAGTCGATCTGAGATATTTTATTACCACCGTAATAGCTACTATCTACCATATCTTTTATCTTGAAATAGGTAGCTCTTCTTCATCGTAACACCCTAAGTACCTAGCTAAAGATGTCTTATATTTTAGCAGCCATCAGTCTTCGAGATGAATGATATGGCTGTCATCCAACTCTGCAGTGCAAAAAAAAAGAAAAAAAAAAAGCCTGGACTTTGTAGGCTCCTTGGACTATCGTTTGGCTCTTTAGGTTATCCTGACGATCTTTTGATGTACTTGTAGAAATTCATGTCGGATATGAATCATCCTGCTCTGATTGCCCTTCGAAAGTCATCTCGTTTGCTTGTGCGGGTTGCCAAGCTGGAGAAAAAGCCATCCTATGCGTGGGGACAGGGTTTATCGTTCAAGTTGAATCCCGGACAACAAACCTAGCATCCATAAATATTACTGCGAACATCTGGACGATGGCACTCTCCATACTAATTATAATGAATCCCTCGCGCGCGCGCGCGCGTGTATATATATATAGTTGTTGGGCACTATTTCCTTTGATGAACATCCTAAATGATCCACATCCACGTGCACATGTACATGCATCGATATGCGGCATATGATGCAAGCAAGCACAACATGTGTGTACGTTATATATAATTTTACAGGTAAATAGTGTTGTTGTATTGAAATGGCGAAACAGTGGCTGGATGCTTAAAGGGGAATGAGGCCCAGGAGGACGGACCTTCCATGATCATGCATGTCTCGATCGGCTGAGTTCAGGGACCTCGGTTGTCAGGAGGGAGAAATAGAAATGTGAACGTAAGTAGAAAATATTTGGATCTTATTGGGAATATTTTCTATGTTGGTGGCTTGAGTGTGCCTTCGTCAACCTGCAACTGCTGACTGAAAGAACGTGACAGCGACCAATATCTTTTATTATGAGGTGAATTGGGTGATCGACTTGGACGTGTCAGTTCCCGACTTGAAATAAAGTGGCACGCCCACATGCCTTGGGCGTCCCGGCTAGCCTAACCACTGAAGACTTTTCCCAGGGCGGGGGACACCTTGGGACCTACCCACTTTGCAAAGGAAATGCGGGATGGACCTCTCCTTCTTGTTTGCACCTTTTGATCCATTGCATTATGTAGCCATTACAACGGTATTGGCTCCGACCCTTAATTTACTGCTTAGTTGCGATGTTATAATGGATCTTAACTTGACCAACAAATATTAGTGATAAAATTATTTTATCGTGTTATGCTTGTCGCGATATGATGATGATTGTCGTTCTCTTTTTTTTCTTTTTTTATAGAACCAACAATATTATTTGATAATCAATTATTAAAAATGACAATCTGCAATATTTAGTATTGCTATTTATTGTATTTCTAATGTATATGGTTTTAATTTGAAGATTGCTTTGCTTTTTGGCCATTGTACATGCTGCAATGTAGCAGATCTAGGGCACTTCAAAACCATGATTTAGAGATATGTTTCAATGGCTTAACACTTAAAAATAATATAAATTGAGTACCCAATATAGCCAAGCAAATTGGTAAAATGTGATCTCTAGATATTCAAGTTACATCTACATCGCAATGTGACGTGCATACAAATGGCAAATGCTTGGTGAAAATGGTTTTGTAGAAAATTTTTTGTCATATTATTGATGTGTAATATAATTGATGATAGTGAAGATAACACAACTATATTTTTTTCCATATATAAATAAATAAATAAATATTGTGAAAAGATTTGGATGTGGAAAACATATACGATAAAATGTGTATATTTTCTTTATTTTCTAAAAATAATATCTCATTAATCTTTGGAATATCTAGAACACCGAGTTTAAATTTTTTGAATTTATGGATGCATGATCACACGGATGAGGTACAACATAAAAGGATATTTTAATGGTACCTATAGATAGCATTCAATATTTTTTTTTTTTATTATTGTCCTATTCATTTCAAAGCAATCAAGAGTACTTTAATCAAAGTAAACTATAAGCATGCTATTATTAAGGTAATGTTCCACTTTTCTTACAATATTTAATGGATATGCAGATTATATAACTGCATAATTTTAAAATATGTATATATATATATTTTGAAAGAGAGGAAAATAATAATTTTTCTTAATGATCCTTCGAGAACTACAAGAAGACCACTCAAGCCAGCAATAATTCTTCTGCTTATAACATAATCCTCTATAAAACTCAAGTCTTGAAAGATTCTTCTTGTTTCCTGCCGCCCAGATGATTCATAGTAAATTCCATCCAAAACTAGGGCCTTCTTTTCTTTTATTTTTTTATAAAAAAATCTAGAAGGATTTCAATAATTCAAGGAATTGAAAAAATAACTTACAACTCATAAAAGTTACTAAGAAAGCTAGTCTGTCCAAAAATCTTCCCTGCAACGGGTCCACTATCTAGCCGTATTATATTTAACCTCTTCCAGCATTGCAGCTTATTTTTGCAGGGGCATAAGTCATTAATATTTTATTATTTCTCAAAAAATAATAATATATAAAATAAATTATATTTTTAATCCTTAAATTAAGTTAATTTTTTAAATAATCCTTAACTATAAAATGCTAAAGTTGATTCTTGAACTAGAACTGATTCAATGCTGCCCTCGGATGCGATTTCAATAATTTTTTCTTACTAAAAATTTGATGTGACAACTTTTGATGCTGGCTTAAAATATTTTAAGCTATTTTTTTTTAAATATTAAAATTTCTAATCTCTCGTCTCCTTAAATCTGTGTTCTTCTCTAAATCTCTCATCTCCCATCTCTCTTCTTTTCATTCTAAAATTTCAATATAAAAATAAAAAAAAAAGAAAACCTCTTTCCTCCAAAAACCCATTCTCTTTCTTTTTCGTAATCCTTTTTTTTTTTTTATTTCTAGCCACTCGATCTCACTAAACTCTTCCTACCCATCCATTTTCAAATCTCTCATCCTTCATATCTATTTTTCACATTCCAAACTCGAATGAAAAAAAAAAAAAAAGAAAAACCCCATGGCTCCATACTCCTTCTTTACTTGATTCTTCTTCTACATTCATTTCTCATTGTCCTCTTCCTATACCTCCTACTGAGCAGCGTTGATTTTATTATCTTCTCCTTTCATTCTAAATCTTTTTCTCCCTATGACTTCATATTTTTTAAAAAAAATAAAAATAAAAATTAATTAAAAAAATAATATCACATAAATATTATATTAATTTTAAAAAAAAATTAAATGCTACGTAAGCTTTTCATAGACAATCGATGCTGCATTATTGCATTGCACTTTCGATGAAAAAAAAATACTAAAATATTTTAGATAGATTAGAATTAAATTTTATTTTTTTAATTTAATTTTTTTATAAAAATTTAATTTAATTTAAAAATAATAAATATAATTTATTTTAATATATATTTATTTTATTTTATTTTATATCGGACCCAGAAAAAACCTGAAGTGAGCTCGGGGAACTTTGCATGCGGGCAATCTTTCCCTGATTGCACGCACCCATGGTCCTTTGCTTCGGCTCCGCGTCAACATTGTCAGGCGAGTTGCTCTTTCAAATTCATGATCCGGGCCCCACTCACTACTACAGAATTCTTGTTATGGTCCCCACAGCGGATCGCTTCCGGAACGAAACGAAGCTCAAAGCTCAGCCCTTCTCGTCAACCGTACCCTGAGTGACGGGACCGTATCGGCCCGATGTTGGTCTCAGTGGACCCGTCCTGACCGCCAGGTGTCACCTCAGTGTAAAATAACCTGCAACCATTTTCGCCCTTCCAGAACTAGCATTCATCTCGACGCATAAACATTAGCATACGGACACTCTATCAGCCGTCCGCGTCACCGGCATAATACATTCAATCCGTTCGTACCGCGTTGCCTCCAGGCGACCCTCCGTGACCAGATAAATGGCGAGGACGAGCTTTCTCTGTCCTAACATCGCTCCGAGCGCTGTCTCTCTCGATCGACCATGGGCGATCCGAGTCCTTTCGTTCGGCCACGGCGGGGAGAAGCAGCGTCGACGTGGAACATACGGAGGACAAATGCATCGCCCCGAAGCCGTCTGGTAAGTTATTCTGTTTATTCTGTTTTTTTTTTTTTTTTTATGGCTTTCTCCAATCCCAGCTTATTGTGCCCGTCCGCTTCTCTTTCTTGATCGCCCGGCTTTGCGTTAGGGCTCTTGGATTCTTTTCTTGTTTAGGTCCTTTAATGGCTTTTGGCGCTTCTTGATCCGATTTTTTTTTTTTTTTTTTTACCTCCGAGAGATTTGAAAGCTGGAACCATATATCAAATTCGGCCTTTCTTTCTTTTAGGAGAATGAGATGTTGCCTCGCTAACAGCGGTATCTTCGAAAGCGTACGGCAATCAATATAATTGTTTGAGTGGTTTATGTTTTTTTAGGAAAATTCTCTCTCTCTCTCTCTCTCTTTATGGCACGGATGCATGATATTGATTGTGTTGGTGCAGAAATCCATCGCCGCCGGGGGTCGCCGCAATCGAGGCCGCTGGGCGCCGCCGGGGACCTGCAAAACGAAGTCCCGTCCGGAGCCGGTGGGGTGGTGGCTCCGGCAGGACCCTCCGACGGTCAAGTTAGTTTCCGACCAACAGTAATGGAGTGCTCGGAATGAGTTCCGGAGCTTAGAGATGTGGAGGAGAGCTTAGAGAGTTAAGAGTCCAGAGAGCTCAGCCTTAGCGTGTCGGGAGGATCCTTTATATAGTGGAGCTTGATGGTGACAACTGCAGCCGCGTGCTGGCGGGCCGCTCGAGGTTCGGATGGAGTCAGTCTCACTGGCGCCGCATACGGCGGATGGAGGGTGACAGCCATCGCCGCCTGACAGTGGGTCGCTATCGCCCGCGGCGGACTGACTGATGGTGCGGCGGACTGACTGATGGTGATGGTTGCAGAGCTTGCCGAATGAAGGGATGAAGGTCTTCGTCGTGTGCCCATTTCGGAGGAGTTCGGGCTCCTGAAGAGGAAGATAGGAGGGAGTTCGGCTCCCATAGGCGTCTGGCGAGAGGTATGCAGCTAAGACCCGTCCGCAGAAGAGTTCGGCTGCTGAGAAGCCGCGGCCCGGCCGTCTGGGGTTCGGCCGGCCGTTGGACTTGGGCTGAGGCTTGGACACTTGAGAGTTCGGTGGGAGCTCGGTCGGCCGAAGTTTGATGAGGGCGACCGCTGAGGAGTTCGGCCCAGTGACGACTGCTGAGGAGTTCGGGCTCCTGAGTGACGATTGCTGAGGAGTTCGGGCTCCTGAGTGACGACCGCTTGGGGATTCTACTAAAGCCCGTCCGCTGAGGGGTTCGGCCGCTGAGGGGACTTCGTTGAAGCTCGGCCGCTTGGAGTCGGTCCGAAAGAGTTCGACCGTGGGAAGTCCGAAGGAGTTCGGTCGCTGAGAGGACTTCATTGAAGCTCGACCGCTTGGAGTCGGTTCGAAGGAGTTCGGCCGCGGGAGGTCCGAAGGAGCTCGGCCGCGGGAAGTCCGAAGGAGTTCGGCCGCGGGAAGTCCGAAGGAGTTCGGCCGCGGGAAGTCCGAAGGAGCTCGGCTGCATGGGCTCGCCTGGGGTCGGGCTTCGGCAGGAGCGGGATTTATCCCCAACAGTAGCCCCCCCACTCCCGAGTTCAAAAATTGAAGGAAGGGAGTACCAAAACAGGCGACTGCCGAAGTCTTCTTCCAGGCTCCGCATTTGTTGCGGCTGAAGCTCGGGGGAGGTCTCATCTCCAGCCAATATTGACGCTGAAGTTGAAGCTGAGGCTTGGGGGAGGTCTCATCCCCAGTCGATGTTTGGAGTTGAAGTGGGACTCGTTTCCAGCCAAAATTAGTGAAGCCGACGTTGAGGCCGGAGTCAATGTCGCCCCCCGTGTTCAGGGTCGGAGTTGACATTGCCTTCATCAACCGAAGTCGATTCGGGGGAGACCTCCTCTTTTGCAGTCAAGGTTATGATCGCTTGGGGGAGACCTCGCCTCCCGCTGACGCTGATACCGAAGTTGAAGCCGAGGTCTGAAGGAGACCTCGTCTTCTGCAGTGAAGCTTACCGTAGACTCTGGGGCTCGGCCTTGGACCTTGCTCGCGTCAGGACGAGGTTCTCCTCTTGTTCCCGACGGGCTGTGGGGGCACATGGGGACCGTCGTCCTCGTCTCTCCCCCCATCCCGTCCTTGGTGGACGGGGCCTTTGACTTTGCTCACGCTAGGACGAGGTTCTCCTCCTGTTCCTAGCCGGCTGTGGGGGCACATGAGGACCGTCGTCCTCGCTTCTCTCCCCCCATCCCGTCCTTTGTGGACGGGGCCTTCGACTTTGCTCACGCTAGGACGAGGTTCTCCTCCTGTTCCTAGCCGGCTGTGGGGGCACATGAGGACCGTCGTCCTCGCTTCTCCCCCCATCCCGTCCTTTGCGAACGGGGCCTTTGACTTTGCTCACGCTAGGACGAGGTTCTCCTCCTGTTCCTAGCCGGCTGTGGGGGCATTTCCGCTCGCTTTTTTCCCAGTGACCCTGAAAACGATAGTGTCGAGCAACAAGATTTTATTGAGGGAAACTACTGGTAGTACATTCTCAGGTTTTCTGAGTTCCAAGGTCGGGGAAGCGCTAGTCCTCCGAGCTCCTTTAGGCGATAGGTACCAGGTCGGATGACCTCTACCACTTCGTACGGACCTTCCCAATTTGGGACGAGCTTCCCTTGATTCTGGGGCTGGGAGACGGCTGCTCGTCGGAGCACTAAGTCCCCAACTCTGAACGCCTTGCCTTTGACTCTGGAATTGTAGTACCGAGCCACCTTCCGCTGGTAGGCGGCCATTCGGATGCGGGCTGCCTCCCTCCTTTCTTCCAGCAGGTCGAGGTTGGTTCTGAGGTCCTGGGAGTTGAGTTGCTCGTTGAAGCCCACGATTCGAGCAGACGGGAGTTTGAGCTCGATCGGGATGACTGCCTCGGTGCCGAAGGCCAAGGCGAAGGATGTGTCTCGCCGGTCGGTACCCTCTGCGTTGTTCGGTATGCCCAGAGAACGTGGTAGAGTTCGTCTACCCAGGCCCCTTTCGCCCTGTCGAGCCTCGTCTTGAGGCCTTGCAGCAGGGTCCGATTGGTCACTTCGGCTTCCCCATTGGCTTGCGGATGAGCCACCGACGTGAAGTGGTGGGAGACGTTTAGTCCTTCGCAGAACTCGGCAAACCGGGCTCCAGCGAACTGTCGCCCATTATCGGTTATGAGAGCTCGGGGCAGACCGAACCGGCAGATCAGCGTCTTCCAGACGAAGTCCTGCACCTTGGCCTCGGTGATCTTCGCTAGTGGTTCCGCCTCGACCCACTTGGTAAAGTAGTCGATCGCGATCAGGAGGAACTTCCGTTGTCCGGACGCTGTTGGGAAGGGGCCGAGGATGTCCATCCCCCACTGCGCGAAGGGCCAGGGTGCAGTGAGCGGAGTGAGTTCGGACGCCGGCTGCCTTTGCACGCTGGCGTTCTTCTGGCAGCGGTCACACACCTCTTCACGTATTCCGTGGAATCACGAAGTAGGGTCGGCCAGTAGTACCCTTGCCGAAGTAGTCTTTGCGATAGGGATCTGGCTCCCGCGTGACTTCCGCAGAGTCCTTCGTGGACATCCTGTAGCGCGATGCAGGCCTCAGAGGGTCGGAGGCACCTCAGCAACGGGAGGGAGTACGACCTTTTGTATAACCTACCCTCGTACAAGACGTAGCGGGAGGCTTGACTCCTGAGCTTCCGAGCTTCTCTCCGGTCGTGGGGGAGGACCCCTTCTTCGAGGTAGGCGATCAGCGGATCGATCCAGCTGGGCTCGAAGTCCGTCCGCAGGACGGCCTGAGGTTCCTCGGTGGTCGGGCACTTCAGAGTTTCCAGAAACACCTCTTTTGGTAGTTCGGCCGGGGCAGAGGTGGCCAACTTGGAGAGGAGGTCGGCCCTTGTATTCCCGGTCCTCGGGATGTGCCGAATGTCGAAGCTGTCGAAGGCTGGTATTAAGTTCTTCACCTTCCCGAGGTACGTCACCATGCTTTCCTCCCGCGCCTCGTAGCTGCCGCCGACCTGACCGACCACCAACTGGGAATCGCTATAGACTTGAAGCCGACCCACCTTCAATTCCCTGGCTATCTGCAGCCCGGCTATCAGCGCTTCATACTCGGCCCCATTGTTGGTTGTGGGAAACTCGAAGCGCAATGCGTACTCGGTGACGATCCCCTCGGGGCTAACCAGGACCAGCCCTGCGCCGGCCCCGCTAGAGTTGGATGAGCCATCCACATGCAGAACCCAGGCGCCTTCAAGAAGGTCGGCCCTTTCTTCAGGGAAGCTCGACCGCCACAGCTCGGCTTCGTCGGGGCCTGGTCTCCCGCTGATGATAGTCTCGCTTGATTCAAGCTCGGCTTCGACTGGTGCGGTGCATTCCAGCACGAAGTCCGCCAGTATCTGAGCCTTGATTGATGGCCTGGGCCGGTAGTTGATGTCGAACTCCGTGAGCTCGACCGCCCATTTGGCGATTCTTCCCGAAGCGTCTGCGCGGTGGAGGACGGCTCTTAATGGTTGGTCCGTGAGGACCGTGATGGTATGCTCCTGAAAGTAAGGTCGGAGCTTCCTGGCTGCGATCAGAAGACAGTAAATTAGTTTTTCTAACTTGGAGTACCTGGCTTCCGCGTCCCTCAAGGCTCGGCTCACGTAGTAGACGGGCTGTTGCGCCTTCGCATCTTCCCTGACCAGGACAGCCGCCAGGGCCATTGGAGAGACAGCTAGGTATAGGAGCAGCCCTTCTCCAGGTTCGGGCTTTGCCAGCAATGGAGGCGCGCCGAGGTAGTTTTTAAGCTCTTCGAATGCCTGTTTGCACTCCGCTGTCCAGCAAAAATCTTTCGGTCGCCTGAGGACCTGGAAGAAAGGCAGGCACCGCTCGGCCGACCTTGAAACAAAGCGGTTCAAGGATGCCACCTTCCCAGCCAGGCGCTGAACTTCCTTAATTGTTTTCGGGGCAGTCATCTCCCGGATGGCTCGGATTTTCTCGGGATTTGCCTCGATTCCGCGCCTCGACACCATGAATCCTAAAAATTTTCCGGAGGTTACGCCGAAGGCGCATTTGGTCGGGTTCAACTTCATCTTGTGCCTCCTAAGCGCACCGAAAGTTTCTTCAAGGTCGGCGAGGTGGTCTGTCGAGGCTCGGCTTTTGACCAGCATGTCGTCCACGTACACCTCCATGTTGCGGCCGATCTGCCCCTTGAAGACCTTGTTGACCAAGCGCTGGTAGGTGGCTCCTGCATTCTTGAGTCCGAAAGGCATGACCCTGTAACAATAGAGACCTCGGTCAGTAATAAAGGTGGTCTTCTCTTCATCCTCGGGCGCCATGCGTATCTGGTTATAACCAGAAAATGCGTCCATAAAAGTGAGGAGCTCGTGGCCCGAGGTTGCGTCCACCAGCTGATCGATCCTCGGCAGGGGGTAGCTGTCCTTTGGGCAGGCTTTGTTCAGCTTCTTGAAGTCGACGCACATCCTCCATTTGTTGTTTGCTTTTTTGACGAGGACCACGTTCGAGACCCAGGTCGGATAGTGGACCTCCCGGATGAGTCCAGCTTCAAGGAGTTTATCCACTTCTTCGGCTACCGCCTTCTGTCTTTCTGGGGCTTGGCGGCGTAATTTTTCTCTGACGGGTCGGTGCCTTGGGTCGATGGCCAGCCGATGTTCTATGACATCGGCGTCGATTCCTGGTACATCCGCTGGGGCCCAGGCGAAAACGTCTGCATTCCTTCTGAGGAAAGCGACGAGCTGTCCCTTGACCTCGGCCGCTAGGTTGGAGCCGATCCGCACCTCATGCCCCGGGTCTCCATCGCGTAAGGACACAGGGACGAGGTCTTCCGCAGGTTCGCCCCGTTCTTCAGTGAGGTCGTCGCGGACGTCCAGTCCGTCAACAAGGCAAGGGTCGGGCCGGTCTCCCTCGCGCAGGGCGATTGAGTAGCAGTACTTTGCCAGGGCTTGGTCTCCTCTGACTTCGCCGACTCCATGGCTCGTCGGGAATTTCATCTTTAAGTAGTAGGTTGACACTACCGCCCGTAGCGCGTTAAGGCCTGGTCGCCCAAGGATTGCATTATAGGCGGACGGGGTCCTCACGACACAAAGAAGTCGATCCGCGCCTTGGCCGATTTTGGGGATTGGCCCGCCGTCACCGCCAAAGTCACCATGCCTTCGACCGGAACGGCGTGTCCGGCAAATCCCACCAGGGGGGAATTTACAGGTCCTAAGCGGGTGTCAGGTAGGGACATCTTTAAGAAGGCATCGTAAAATAATATGTCCGCCGAACTTCCATTATCCACCAAAACGCGGCGTACATCATAATCAGCGACGTTTAAAGAGATTACAACCGCGTCGTTATGCGGAAATCTGATCCCCTGGGCGTCTGCTTCGGTGAAGGTCACGGGCTCCGAGGTCCTCTGCCTCTTTGCCGATCCCTCGGATTCGTCGGTCTTTCCCTGCTGCGGTCCTCCCGAGATGGTGTTAATGACGCCAAGAGACGGCCGGTCCTCCTGCCGATCTTCCCCAATCGGCGGCAACATTCCTCGGCCGATCTTCCTGCTCTTTAGATCGTCTTCGCAGGAATCGGCCAAGCCTGCCCCGCCGGACCAGCTCCTCGATTTCGTCCTGGAGCTGGATGCACTCCTCGGTATCGTGACCGTGGTCACGGTGGTAAAGGCAGAACTTGTTGGGGTTGCGTTTTCTGGGATGGGAACGCATCCTCTCCGGCTCCGGAAGTCGTCCCTTGATCTCCAGCAGCACCTGAGCCTTCGGGGCGTTGAGGGGGGCGTAGCTGTGAAAACGCCGTCGGAGGGGAGAACCTCGGCGCGGGGAGGGACCTCGTCGCGAGGGAGAACCTCGGCGCCGGGGGGAACTTCGGCGTCGGGTGGGACTTCGGTGCCGAGGAGAACTTCGGCGTGCCCTTCCGTCAGTGGCTTCCCGCCCCCGAGCCTGAGGTGGAGTCCGGGCACGCCCGCGACCAGGGGGAGTTCGGGAACGCGGCCAGGCTTCGGTGCGCTTTCTTTCCTCGGCAGGCCTTCCCGCTCTGCCTACTCGTCGCTTGTCGCGAGCTTCACCATCCTTGGCCTCGAAAGCCTCTTCTGCCCGGGCATAGCTTTCGGCCCGAGCTAGCATGTCAGCGAAGTCCCTGGGATATTTCTTCTCCAGGGAAAACAGCAGGTCGTTCTTCTGAAGGCCGCCCTTGAGGGCGGCCATAGCAACTGATTGGTCCAGGTTCCGGACTTCCAGCGCGGCAGTGTTGAACTGGGTGACGTAAGCCCGGATGGGTTCCCCCTCTTTTTGCCTGATGGCCAACAGGGAATCCGAGCCTCTGCGCGGCCGTTTGCTGCTGACGAAGTGGGCCGCGAATTGTTGACTCATTTGGTCAAACGACAGGATGGTGCCCGGCTTAAGCGCTGAGTACCAATTCCTAGCCGCTCCCTTGAGGGTAGAAGGGAAAGCCCGACACAAAATGGCATCAGGCGCGCCATGGAGTAACATCGTCGTCCTGAAGGCCTCCAAATGGTCGATCGGGTCAGTGGTCCCATCGTAGCTTTCGAAATGCGGGAGCTTGAAGTTCGATGGTACCTGTTCCTGCATAATTTTCTGTGAGAAGGGGGGATCAGTGCAAATATCGTTACCGCGGGAGGAAGGAGTATGACGAAGTTCTTCTATGCGCCATCCCATCTCCATGAGCCTTTGGTCCAGGAAATCTTCGCGATCCTTAATCCCCAAGGTCTTCTCGCGGAAAGGGTGCGAAGCTTCTCCCTGGGTTGAGCCGCGGTCCGAGCAGGGGCTCTTTGCCGGCTGCCCCTCTCTCCCGAGGGCCGGAGGTTGGGTAGCCCACATCGGTCGCTCCTGGACTGGATTCCCGGGCTCCGGGGAACCCCACGCCGGTCGAGTGGGCGCTGGACCTCGCGAATGCGTGGCTTGCACTGCCTGCACCGCCTCCGTAAGATCGCGGACCTGCTGGGCAAGCAGGTCGAACCGCTCCGCATCTACCGCGAGTACGGAGCGGGCCCGCGTCGCCGGGGCCGGAGTGGGAGCGGACGGACCCGAACGGGATCGGGCCGCGGAGGCTGCCGACCTCCGGGTCGAGGTTCTTCTGGGAGGCATTTTTCTTTTCAGAAAAGGAATACTGAAGAGGGAGGAGAGAGATCCGGAGCAGGGGAGGGAAATCGTCGCCGAGCACTCCTTGAAGAACAAGGGAACCTCGAAGGTTCAGTCCCTCGTTCCCACAGACGGCGCCAATCTGTTGGTGCAGAAATCCGTCGCCGCCGGGGGTCGCCGCAATCGAGGCCGCTGGGCGCCGCCGGGGACCTGCAAAACGAAGTCCCGTCCGGAGCCGGTGGGGTGGTGGCTCCGGCAGGACCCTCCGACGGTCAAGTTAGTTTCCGACCAACAGTAATGGAGTGCTCGGAATGAGTTCCGGAGCTTAGAGATGTGGAGGAGAGCTTAGAGAGTTAAGAGTCCAGAGAGCTCAGCCTTAGCGTGTCGGGAGGATCCTTTATATAGTGGAGCTTGATGGTGACAACTGCAGCCGCGTGCTGGCGGGCCGCTCGAGGTTCGATGGAGTCAGTCTCACTGGCGCCGCATACGGCGGATGGAGGGTGACAGCCATCGCCGCCTGACAGTGGGTCGCTATCGCCCGCGGCGGACTGACTGATGGTGCGGCGGACTGACTGATGGTGATGGTTGCAGAGCATGCCGAATGAAGGGATGAAGGTCTTCGTCGTGTGCCCATTTCGGAGGAGTTCGGACTCCTGAAGAGGAAGATAGGAGGGAGTTCGGCTCCCATAGGCGTCTGGCGAGAGGTATGCAGCTAAGACCCGTCCGCAGAAGAGTTCGGCTGCTGAGAAGCCGCGGCCCGGCCGTCTGGGGTTCGGCCGGCCGTTGGACTTGGGCTGAGGCTTGGACACTTGAGAGTTCGGTGGGAGCTCGGTCGGCCGAAGTTTGATGAGGGCGACCGCTGAGGAGTTCGGCCCAGTGACGACTGCTGAGGAGTTCGGGCTCCTGAGTGACGATTGCTGAGGAGTTCGGGCTCCTAAGTGACGACCGCTTGGGGATTCTACTAAAGCCCGTCCGCTGAGGGGTTCGGCCGCTGAGGGGACTTCGTTGAAGCTCGGCCGCTTGGAGTCGGTCCGAAGGAGTTCGGCCGCGGGAAGTCCGAAGGAGTTCGGCCGCTGAGAGGACTTCATTGAAGCTCGACCGCTTGGAGTCGGTCCGAAGGAGTTCGGCCGCGGGAGGTCCGAAGGAGCTCGGCCGCGGGAAGTCCGAAGGAGTTCGGCCGCGGGAAGTCCGAAGGAGCTCGGCTGCATGGGCTCGCCTGGGGTCGGGCTTCGGCAGGAGCGGGATTTATCCCCAACAGATTGAATTTTATCTTTAACTCACTGATAGAAAAAAAGAGATTTCAGTTTTCATTGAATTCCGTTCACCGCATCTCGCGTTTAGGGTTGTTGACGCAGCGTCTCTCGGGAACATATGAACTAAGGGATTTCTAAATTCCGTATTTTTTATTCAAATAATGGGAGTCTCTACTAGTTGGATGTTTTATTTTGGTAGTTATCGTCATCGTTTCCGATGGTTCTGTTTCCAGAATGGTTTCCTTCTTTATGGAACGATTGATTGCATGGGAGCTAGTACTTAATCTTTGGTACCAAAAAAAGATGGAATCTAGATTCCATTTCGTTTCGTATTCTTATTTGCTACATTTATTGTAATTTGCCATCAATGTTTCTGCCGCAAAGACTCCAGCGAGATGCTCGGCTGGAACCGAGTAAGTTACGTAGTGATGCGGAAGACTGCAAAATAAATCTGCTCGCCGAAAATTGGGAATAGATAAGCGTGTATATAGCTAAAATTTGCTCAAAAGAATTTACCGGATTATCTTCGTTGTAATTTTCTGTTCTACGTGAATATGGGTACAAATGATTCAGTAGGACGCGGGAGTTGCTGAATCAGTTGTAGTTAGTTGGCCACATTTACCGAAGGATAGATTGTAGTTGCTCTTACTCGGCAACTAACCGAGTACATTGTCTGGTATACTTATTCGAGCGTAATCGTTGACTTATATTGCAACATCGGTTGTTGGGTAACTTCGATTTAGTCAGTTGTGATCGGTACATTTTTGTTATTTGCAAAAGATTGATAATCATCCTTCTTAGAATGGTCGGTATAATGCCGAATAGTCCTTCAATCGTTTGATATCTTTATTTGAATATTTATCCCAATACTTACCCCTCAACTCTCGTGCTTCAGATGGTACAATTAATCATGGAATGTTTATCTCATTATTTGCTTTGCAAGTCATGCCATCGATCTGTCATTTTGGAGAATATATGGCAATCATGGTGCAGTCTGTGAGGGATCTTCTGCATTCATTGCAAAGCATCGATCTTCGAGTTGGATGTTAGACGCATGTCGTTCGCAAATTGAGCTTACATGGCAAAATTTTGACAGTGATACATTGGCCGAGAAAATGATCACACTTGTCAGCATCTCCAAATTACTCGGGGTTCTGATGGAGATCATTACTTACCTCTATAAATAGAAGAACTATCATTGATAGGAGGACCTTTACCCATGTTCTTACCATCACTCTACCTTTGTTCCAGCTCTCCGTCGCTCTCAGGCGCCGCTGATTGAAAGTGAATGAAAGAAAGGAGCTCTATTGGAGTTGTAGTTATTTGAGGATCTTCTTCCTTCTCCTTTTTATTTAGCATGTAGATATATATTTTTTGTAGTTAGGTTTTCTTATCTTCGATCCTCTGGTAGCTCTTAGGGTTTCTTTTCTGTCGTCGGTTGCTAGTAGGATGTCTAGGAGTGAGTTTGGTGGTGAGAACTTACTAGATGACCAAGATTCTCGCAATCCAGAACCTTTAGGTAGAATGGCCCAACTTCCTCGGGACAATCTCGGAGAAGGTTTCTTGTCTCCGAGAGCTTGATCTAATTCCAAGCAATCCGATAGTAGCCTTTGTCGGTTCTCTTCATGAGCAATCCAAATTATCTAAAATAGAAGTTCATCGTCTCCAGGAATATTACCGAGTTTCGAGATAATATATGTTCTCAACCATCGGCCGAGATGGTCATGTGACTCTTCCGTCAAATGGCCATTTGCCATTTATGAAGAATTTTTGAAATCTGGCTTTCGATTTTCTCTTCCCCCTTTTATTACCAATATTTTGGACTTTTACCGAATAGTTCCAACATAATTGGTGCATAATTCTATACAAATTATTTATTCTTTTATTGTCTTTTGTAGTCTTCTTCAAATATCTCCAAGGCATTCTCTCTTTCGAGCCTTGTTTTCTTTAAAAAAATATCTTCGGGAATGAGGATAGTGATTTTTTGATCTCCGGTACCATCATTAGTTTATCATCGGACTTTCATTTTCTATTCATGGATGGAAGAAAAAGTTTTTCTTTGTTTCTACCGACCATCTCTGATGGTTTCATACCATCTGAACTACTTTCAATCTTTCTCTGAATAAAAATGACGTTGTGCTCGAGAGCAACAGGAAGCACTATCAAATGTTGCTCAATATCAAGGTCCCGAAGCAGTAGTACCTTCTTTCGAAGCAGTCTCTGTATGACATTAACTTGAGTCCGGTAAACACTCTCGGTAAGAATTTCATCTTCGTCAATAGACTGAATATTTTACATGATGTTTTTTTTTTTTGTTAAAACTAACCATATTTTTATTTAGTTTGCAGATATACAACTCTCGGCTAAGGATATCCGACTGGCGATTTGAAAAAAGCCAGCCCATTAGGATAATCGAGGACAGTACTTCACGAAAGCCCTTAAAAAAGAAGCGGACTCCATCATCATCGATGGAACATTGAAAGATTCATCCGTCAAGAGCAACTCCATCTTCACCAGTGTCATCTTCACCACCTCCAGCTTCCATAATCAAGCCATAAAGATGTCCATCTAATGACAACATCTCGTCATCATCATGGATGTGCCGACTAGGGCCATCCTCGTATCCATCCGAGTGCCGAAAGTTTCATCATCAATGGCCGATCGAGAGAAGGCCTCGCAAATGTCCGAGCAAATCAGTTGATCGATCCCCTCCCTTTTAAATAGAGAAGGACATATCTCTCTCTCTCTCCCCGCACTATGCGAAAGGAATACCAAAGGTTCATTTAAATAGAGCATTAAGTAAGATGTTTGACTCCTATCTAAATTCAAAAATCAACCCTACTAAAAGAGAAACTTTAATAACTTCTAAAAAATAACTAAATAGAATAAATAATATCTATTCTAAGTAGAATAACCAAAAAGAATAAAACTAGGAATAGAATTCTAATATAAGTAGGACATTCTCAATAAATTTCTTATTCTCGCACCATACAAAAGAAAAAAAAAATCATTTTTTGTTATAATATGAATTTACTGTCTATTTAACTGTTATCTCCTATGATGGTTTTTTAAGAAAGTAAAATCCATAATGCATTTTTTTTCATAAAATATTATTTTGGAAGATATATGTCAACTATCAAATGCATATATTAGAAGCTAATGAAGATAAATTATTTGATAGTTTATTGATAAATTAATATTAATTCAACTCATGAAGATAAATTATTTGATAATTTATTGATAAATTAATACTGCAACTCATATATTGCATATGGTTTGAATCAAAACTTGCTTATTGATGATGCACAACCCTACATGAATAGGAATATCTCATTTGAGTGGTATCACTATTGGTGCGCCCAGTCTATACCATATTTGGCTTTTTAAACCTAGTAACTAATTATTGGAATATAAGCAACGTTGTCTCCCCTTTAATAGTTTGGATTGCATCTTTGAAAGAATGATTCATCTTCTTACATGATATCAATAGTTGGATTGTGTAATGATTTACTTCAAGACCTGTGCAAGTAAATAAAAAAGATTGGAAATCCTTGAGATATGTATAAGATACGATCCAATAATTGGCATTACAAAAAAAATATAATATTATTTTATTTATATTAAATATGATAAGAAAAAAAATTATGGTGGCAAAAAGCTCTTGTAGGAACAATATGACTTTAGGATTATGTTTGGTGCATTATTAGACAATGATAATCTAGATTATCTGGTAATCTGGGTTACTTGCAATCTGGATAGATTGCTAATAATATTGATTACTATGTTTAGTATACATAGGTAATATTGTAGTAAAATTATTAAAAATCTTGATTGACATGTTTGGTATGACAATTAAATTACTAATAATATAATATCAAATTTTTAAAATATCCTCAAATCAAATTTTTTAAAAATTACATTCAATGTACAAAATATAAATATATATTATATATTATACATAATATATTATATTCTAATATATATTTATATTTATAATATATATTATAATATTATTATCATGTATTATATATTTTTATTATTTTTATTATATTTTTTTATTTTATTTTAATATAATAATAAATTATTAATATTTTTAATAATTTATTATTAATATTTTTATATTTATTATTATTATTGATACTTATTATTATTTTTATTATTTTTCTTATCCTCCTTCCTCCATATGCCTTTCGCAGTCGCCTCCATCATCGCCCTCATCCACCACACCGGTCCCCCGTACCCCATCCCCCATGTTGCCCCCTGGCCACCTGCACTATCCTTCGGCCGTTCGTGCCATCCTCTGGCCACTTGCATCGCCTCTCAGTCGCTGCTCCACGCCTCTGGCATCACACCCCGATCCCCTGACTACCCACGCCACCCTCGATCGTATCCTATTCTCCGATGGTGGAGATCGGTGGTAGGTGGCAGTAAGGAGAAGGGGAAGAGGTTCGACGGAAGGTCATATGGGATGGGGGGCCATTGCGGATGGGCCAACAAAGGGAGGCTGGAGGGGGGCCATCGCAGGCGGGCCGATGAGAGGAGATCATCGTGGGCGATCGTCGAGGAGGGAAGGGGGGTTCATCAAGGGCGGGCAAGTGGGGGGAGGCCGAAGGGCAGTCACAGGCGAACCGATAAGGAAAGGCCATCGCGGGCGGTCGCTGAGAAGGGGAGGTGGGTTCATCAAGAGTAGGCAGGGAGAGGCCGAAGGGGAGGGGGAGCCGGGTTGTCCGAGAAGAAAAATTTTTAGTCCCTATGTTAATTGATTGTAAAATTTAAATATATTTTCTTGAGTATATTTCTATCTAAATATAACATTTTCAAGTTACTAAATATTTGGTAATCTATACTGTTATCTTTTTTTTTTTTTTTTTGATATTTTAGATTATTTCTTGCAAGATAATCTAGATTATATGATAATTTAGATTATTTATTTAAAAAATATATTAAATATAATAATTTATTAATTTTTTTTTAAAATCATCAATAACCTATATAGATTAGTGACTATCAAATATAACCTAGATTGCAATCGAGAGGAGTCATTGCAATATGCCATACATGCCTCCATCGTGGGCTACATCACGGGTGAGGCCGCGAGGGGCGTCAAGCGAAGATGTTCTAGAAGCTTTTCTTTATATAATAAAAAAAAGAATTCGCATTATTTGGGCCGTTCCTATCCAAAGCGGAACCAGTGCTCGCAGCTGAGCTGGACTGGCGGGGGAACGGTATTTTTACTATTAATTCTTTCTTCCACCGCGTCCAAGGTCAGAGGCGACACCCCGTCCGTGGCAAAATCTTAGCTACTCAGCCTATTCCCAATATTATTACTTGGATCGGCCATGGATAATTTATTAACCAGAAGGATAGAAAAAATATTAAATTATATGTAGTTAAGGAGAAAAAAAAATTAAATACATGCTAATATATGTTATTATCACATATAAAATGAAAGAGATAGAGAAAAATAATTAAATTATTTATTGTCTGCTGTGTCCAATCAATAATTTTTTCATATTCGCACCCCGTACACACCGTTTTATCCTATCCCGCGTCATCATTTTCCACCAGATCGTCCGCATAAAATCTCAGATGCAGGGATACGTGGACGGCATGATCTGTCCAAAGGAAACGTGGACGGTGAACTATTTATATATTTATATATTGCCCAGAGGATCGGCGGATTGCTCCTCTATCGGTATAAATAACGCTCGGCCCATCTCGAGGACTTTGCAGAGGCTCCTCCAATTAGTGATCGAACCAAAAGGGACGAGATGGAGACGGCGATCAACAGACAGCGAGTCCTCCTTCAGCACCTCCAGCCCCCTTCTTCTTCCTCCAATGATCCGTCCATGCTATCGGTAATCGATCTCTTCCCTCTTGAATTTGTTTTATTTGACTTTTCTTGGATCGCCGGAATTTTCTTTCTGCATCACCGATCCCGGCTAGGTTCGATGATGGTTTGGCTCGTCTTGGATGTCCTTCTTGGTTTGGCTATTTATCTTAGATATCTTTCGTTCGTGTTTTAGATTTTCTTGGTTTTGGTTCCGTTGTTATCTCTTTCTTCTCTCACTCTTGGTGCGAAGTTTTTTTCTTTGTAATATTTTTTTTTAGTACTTTTGTAGTTCTTTATCGTGTCAGTAATTAGAGAATCGGTTATTTCTGTGCAGGCTTCTATTTGTGCTGCTGGGGATAGCGCAGCCTATCAGAGGAGTTCTTGCTTTGGAGATGATGTTGTTGTTGTGGCGTAAGTTGTCTCTATATCTGATCAACTGATCTGTTGTCGCTTAAATTTTGGCACTTTTGATCTGTTGCTGGTACGAATCACAGGGAACTGTGGTTTTGATCCTCGGAAAGAGAAGCATTTTTAATTCGTTTATACATCTGTAAGAAAGGAGTAAGGATTTTGCTTGAGTTTTTTGGGATTAGGGATACTATTCCACACAATCAGCATTCATTGTACCAGATATCGTCTTACATATTGGCAGAATGAGGTAAAATAAGTGTTATTAATGGTATACAATCTTCATAACGGGGTACTGTTTCCTTGTTAAGACGAAGCTTAAATGAAATGCTTCTGAAACGTATGGCAATTTGTATGCTTTTCTACTACAGAGAAGACTGTATTAGCTATCACTATTTTTATTTTGGTAAATCTCAACGTTATCCTACTTTGCGGAGGACTGAATTATTAAAGCTAATGTCTTTTAGGCATGTTAAGATAATATAGCATATTTGTCCTCTCATTTTGTTTTAGTTATTTAGGTGTTCCCAATCAGATATCTTAGCAGCATACTTATTTTCTTATTTGTCCTCAACATATCATGTTTTCCTCGTTATTTGTGGTCATCTGCCGCTTCTGCTTCCTTTGTTGCTTCTCACATGTTTCCTCCCCTGATAGTAATGGAAGAACACTGGTACTGCCTTTGATACCACCATGAAAAAATAGAATATGGTATATGATCATCTTCAAGGCCCTTTAGGCCCCAAACCACATATCTTAAGCTGCAGCATATATGAATATATAGGTTCTGTTTATGATTCCTTTGTTCTTCTAATGTATTTACATTATGTTAGTGTTCGTTATCCTCTTTGTTGACATCATGTTCTATCACTCTATGATGATTTGTATATCTTATTCTTTGCTTCTTGGGGCATCAGAGCCTATGTTATTGTTTTTGCGTAGCAGGTAGGAAACTGTTGTATCTTATGTCAACAATTTATCATGTTCTGCATTAATTCTTGGAAGTACAATTGTAAGTTGCCTGGCTAATTTTCATTCTCTTCTCCATACAATATAGTGCTTATCGAACTCCACTTTGCAAGTCCAAAAGAGGAGGATTTAAGGACACATACCCTGAGGACCTGCTAGCTGCTGTTCTTAAGGTTTATTATTTTTCAGCTTTTTACTTTCACGTTATTTGGAAACTACTAGCATCTAATATATATTTTATTTATGCTTATCATCTGTAAATTATGTAACAGGCATTGTTGGACAAGACTAAACTGAATCCAAATGAAGTTGGTGATATTGTGGTTGGCACTGTTCTGGCACCAGGCTCTCAAAGGGCAAATGAATGTAGGATGGCAGCATTCTATGCTGGTTTCCCTGGTAATTTTTTTCCCCCTTGGTTGATATAATTTAACACCTCTTGTTACACCCAGCAAGATAAACTATTTCTCTGGACCCTGCAGAAACTGTTCCTGTTAGAACTGTCAACCGACAATGCTCCTCTGGCCTTCAAGCAGTTGCCGATGTTGCTGCTTCCATAAAAGCTGGGTTTTATGACATCGGTAAGATTATGTCTTGCATTGTTTATCAGCGTGCTTGCTGGAGGTTTGAAGCTCCTGGTGCTAAAATTTCATTTGCCAATGTAGGCATTGGTGCTGGGCTAGAATCTATGACTGCAAATTCAGTTGCTTGGGAAGGGTCAATAAATCCAAAAGTATGTCTTTGATTTACTTATTGCTTCAGATGTCAGAAAATTTCTCACTTTCTTGATTTTGGATAAGATTATTTGAAGGTGGCCATTATGTGCTCTTGTTATTTGGATGTTTCAGGTAAATACACTTCAAAAAGCTCAAGATTGTCTCCTTCCCATGGGAATTACCTCTGAAAATGTTGCTCACCGTTATGGTGTAACTCGAAAGGAACAAGATCAGGCTGCTGTGAGTTTGGGATATCCTTTAACTTGGTCCAATATGATGATGCTTCTCTTATGTAAAATCATATTCTTATCTCGAAATTTGTGGTCAGGTTGAATCTCATAGGCGAGCAGCTGCAGCAACTGCATCTGGTAAATTTAAAGATGAAATCATTCCTGTGACCACGAAGGTGAGATTTTGCGAATGGTCCAATCTTGATGTTTCCCATGTTTAAAACATATTGCTTTGATGGTTGTATGGTCCCACATTTTAATGTTGACAATGCAGATGAGCTGTTGAAAAATGGCAGTTGCCATAATTTCACATTCAACATGGTTGGGTGGTAAAATGCAAGATGCAATTAAGCTAATGGATATTAAATATTGATTTTTTTAAGCCGAAAAAGCTTTTCAGTGGTGCTTTCATCAATGGCAGTAAACTAAGGGCTACAAATTAGAGAAAGCGCTGTAGAATGACAATGATGACCATTCATATGCATATGCTTACACCAATTTCTTTGGTAAACATTTTTATTTTGGATGCTCAACTTATCTTGTTGTCAATTTGCTTAATGCTTGTTTAAGAAGATTGTTGACCCAAAAACTGGAGAAGAAAAACAAGTAACAATTTCTATAGATGATGGAATTCGGCCAGAGACATCATTGTCTGGTCTTGCAAAGCTCAAACCAGTATTTAAAAAGGACG
Organism: Cocos nucifera; assembly: GCA_006176705.1. Lineage (NCBI taxonomy): Eukaryota > Viridiplantae > Streptophyta > Magnoliopsida > Arecales > Arecaceae > Cocos > Cocos nucifera. Next base: position 2,765,220 of record QRFJ01000092.1, on the reverse strand, counting down.
GGAGCACCACTGCTGGTATTGAAGCATTTCCTTTTTTGTGGATTTGCTTAGGCATCAGGTTGTTCTCTGGCTATGGATGTTCATTATGATGTTGTTATTGTAGGCAATTCTAGTCAAGTGAGTGATGGTGCTGGAGCAGTCCTCCTCATAAGGAGAGATGTGGCTACGCAGAAGGGGTTCCCCATACTTGGCGTGTTCAGGTTTAAATGCTCTCCTGTGAATATTTCAGCAACTTTGATATGCACTTGAACAAAGTGATTCAACTAACTAGGTTAACCAAGTCTTGTAACATGTTGATCTCATGTGGCTAAGCTTATGTATTGCTCTTGACTATGCTAGTTCATCTAACTAGGTTCAGTCACCATAGCATACCGGCCTCATGTAGCTGAGCTTATGTGCTGCTATCTAACTAGATTCCCTCATGTTAGCATAATTTCAAGTATTAAGAGTTTTGATTTTGCCCCAATTAGTTCATCATCTTGGCTTTTTGGTTATCCTAAATGCTACTAGCTAGCATCAAATAGTCGCAGCTACTTGATTTTTTTTTTAAAAGAAGAGATGATTTCTTTTCATATAGCACATCTTGCCCTTTAACCTTTTCAGCTGAAATCTTTTCTGAGTCAAAGGCAGTGTAGGACTGCTCCCTGATTGAATGAGCTAAAATTCCATAATGTATAGGTGGATTTTCTATCCATGAGTTGTCCTTTAGGTCTTATGGCTAACCTTTCCTTGCTAAGCGCTCACAAGGTTCGGCACCAATTGAGAGCGTTGTCATCATGGGATGTGTAATAACCTAGGACCTTATCCAAAAAGACTAGTTGGAACGTGTTATTTAGATTCCTTGTTCCTGTATAAGTATCCAACATCTACCCAGTGCATAACCAATAGGGGATCAAATCCACCTCTACATGGGTCCTCACACACTCTTTCATTTAAGCTCCGGTGTATCTTGCCAAACTAAGGATCCAAATCCAGTCAAAATCCAATAACAAACATCATGATGAGCCCATAGTCAGCCCCAAGAGGGTTCGTGTTGCAGTGCCCTCTAGTCTACATTAGTTATGAGTCCTCTAGACCACTCCGATACCACATTCTTAGACTCTGGCAAATGTTTATTGATAAACTCGACCCTTTATACATAGGAAAAGCTTACTAGAATTTTCTTCTTGTTTTCTCCAGAAGTTGTTAACTTGTTATGAACATATTTATATATCATCCCCGATATTTGTTTTGGATTTGCTATTTCAGACATGGTCCCTACCATCTTGTCTTGATTCTGATTTATTTTCTTTTGGCTCCAGGCATCTTGTTCAGAAGTTATGTCCGTTAAGTTATAGGTTTTATTTAACAGCATTCTTGCTGATTTGTTCTTGTACAAGAGTACAATATTTATGTTGTGATCCATGCAGGAGCTTTGCTGCTGTTGGCGTGGATCCCTCTGTTATGGGCGTCGGTCCTGCTGTTGCAATACCTGCCGCAGTAAAATCTGCTGGTCTTCAAATTGAAGATATTGACCTCTTTGAATTAAATGAGGTAATAGTTTAGGGAGAATGTTTTGATCTTATTCTACAGTTCACTAATAAGAACTTGATTTGAATCTTATTATTGTCTTTTATGTAGGCTTTTGCCTCTCAATTTGTTTATTGCTGCAAGAAGCTGGAGCTAGATCCAGCAAAAGTAAATGTAAATGGAGGTGCAATTGCTCTTGGGCACCCGTTGGGTGCAACAGGTAATGCCTGAATGATCATAGCTGATCATTAGGAGGTACCACATATTTTATAGGGATCGCACCTTTTTTGTATCCTTACTAGATAACATATGATCCTAGACATATTTTTGTGTTGATTTACTTTATTTATATTTGCAATTTGCTTCTTATAATGATTTAATTGACGTGCTAAATCTAAATCAATGGGTGACCTTAAGTATTTAAGGATATAATGGTACATTATAGCATTAGTGATGCAATATAACTCTACATTAATTTAACTAGAGAATTTCTGAATTAAGTGGGATGGCATTAATGCATAGTTAATAATGTCAGGAACTACTATTTTTCAGTTTACTTGATCTGATGATATAGCATATAGATTATTGTATATGGTAGTTAGTATTGTCCTAAAATAGTTACCTTTGCCCACAAACATATGATTGTGTTCACTGTCAACTTGATTTCCACACTTGCACCAGAGGATAATAGCACAGCATGGACTTCAGAATTGGCTTCATAATGTGAAGAATGACTACAAATTTTTAGCTATCCCTGTTAGACATCTGTTGACATTATTTCTCCTCCTAATTTGCAGTTTCAGATTTCTCCATCACGCAGCTTTCCTTTCATACATTTGACAAAAAAAAAGGACTTCATCTTTTTCTGAAAAAAGAATGACAGGTCATCTGAATGAAAAATGCACACCATCATTTATGATCTATAATATTTAAAAAATATATATAATGACAAATATCAAAGATTTTAGAGATCTCTTACTAATATATCATCAGATTACCAGATAAACAGTTTTATGAGCAAGACACAATGGTTTGATTTTGACTTATGGTTTAGAATTATCATGTGCTGCTGAATTGGGAGTATGTTGCAAGTTGTGTTTATAATGATCGGCAGCATAAATCCTTTAGTCAAAAGGCCAATCATGCATGCAAGTTAGAGTCAAAAAAGGAAACATGCAAGAGGTTGCCGGTCACTTGACTATTCTGATTCTTTTACTGAATATTTGCCATTTTGCATAATTCAAGTGCTGGACGAAACAGCACTTCCAAATTCTTAAGATGAAACTTGAGATACGCAAGTTTATGCATTGCAGTTAACATTTTAATGTAGCTATGGGTGGATTCTGAATAGTTGTTTGCTGCCGAAGAGTTACTAGCATATGCTATGCTATCTTTATTTTATTGTATTCCTTTATTTTAAATTTGCATCAGGATCAGAGAGTTCACCTTGGTTGCTTTTACTCTTCGTAGGTGCCCGATGTGTCGGTACTCTGCTCAATGAGATGAAGCGCAGGGGCAAAGACTGCCGTTTTGGAGTGGTTACAATGTGCATTGGTCTCTCTCTCTCTCTCTCTCTGTTCGCACGTGTCTGCACCGTCCCTTTTTTTTTTTTTTTTTTACTTTTCTTGAAGTTATCAGTGCTGACTGGACCAATTATCTATCATATCACATATGCAGGCTCGGGAATGGGTGCTGCAGCTGTCTTTGAAAGAGGGGATGGAGTCGATGAACTCCGCAACGCTCGGAAGATCCAATCGCAGAACCTGTTGTCCAAGGATGTTCGATAGACCCGTCCATCGTCAAAATTTCAATGAAATCGATGATACTGCTAATAAATTAAGTTTTAGAATGCACCGGATCAAGGCTTGTCTGATCTGATGAGATCTTCTCAAATAACAAAATACATCTTAGGCCTTCCAGAGTTGAAAATCCGTACAAGTCTGGTTCCTTACTGTTCTCCTGCTGCTGGTTGGTATTAAGATATTTCACGTGAACGGATGTGGGATGTTATTTTGCAAGTTGTTACTTGTGAATTGATCCTCTTATTTCCTTCTACATTTTCTCTTGATTGTAGTTCAAAGTCTCTTGAACGACTGGTTCAGAGCTCGCGGTTGCATGGTGTCGATCATTCTAGTTATCGTCCATATGTCTGTTTTTGAGCGTGTATCATTGTGAATGTAAAACAAAACGGTGCCAATAGGGGGTTAAATCCTTAGATGCCGTAAATTCTCATGGAAGTCGATTCTATGCATGAAATGCTAGAGGTCCTGGTCTGGTCTGGGGATATGGATATCCTGGAATCTCTCACCTATCAATTAAGAGGCATCTTTTGTTTGGCCTTGACAAGGTCTCGGAATCTCCCCAAGGAGGCTCCAAGAAGATAGGACAGCATGACTTTCTGGGAAACTGAAGCATCTTCTTGTTGTGTAGCATGAAAGTCGCTAGATTGCAGCATGATCAGATTAATGCATCCCGAGTTACTAGCATGAATCTTTTTCGAAGTGCGATACGATAGGAAGTGCCGTCCTCGATTAGGGATGATCAGGAACGAGCGGGGCAAAAAAAAAAACTTTTTGCCACGTGAGAGATGGTATCTTTAGTTCTATCAATAAAAAAAAATAATAAAAATAAAAAAAGGATATGGTTTATATGGATTGAAAGGTTCGACAAAATCATGAGATTTCGATGAAGCAGATAATACCCTGCATGGGTGTGGAACTAAATTCAATCATCTACCTCACTATCCGTGGGAACACCTAACCACGCACACATATTCTCTCTAAATTGAGGGTTAATGTTGTGAAGGAATGGTATCTTCAATTATAAATCAAAAAAATATGATTTATATGAATTGAAATTTTTTGCTCAATATGAGATAGATCGAAGCGAATAATATCTTATGTATATGAGTGCGGAGGCAAATTCAGCTATTTGAATCATTCAAATCATCTGATTTCTTGACTGCAGCATTAAAAGTATCTTATCTAATTCTTTATTTTAAGTTTTCTTTAAAAGTCTCCTTTATTTAATTTTAACAAGCTACGTCTCTGCAGCCAGTGCTGGCTGCAGTTTCAACTTGAATAGCATTTTTATTTCCTCCGTAGGCGAATGCGCTACAGCTCGACGGCAAGTGGTTTCTCCAATCCATCTTGAGGACAGCCGAACTGGCCCCTACCCCACCTTAGCCCATAATTGAAAGGGCAGGTCTCTCTCGGAATCAAATAGGGAGCACTAGACACTTAGGTGGCGAGTCGTGATGATATGATATTGTAGGACCATCACATGATCCATTTAATTTGAATCTAATGATTCCATTCCTGGACACAATCTTTAGTGGCATGGCCTTAACCTATAAAAAGAGAAGGGCAAAAAATATTAATAATCCGTCGTTTCATAAAGATATTCTTTATTCTTGCACTTTTTAACGAGAGGGAGAAGAGGTTCGTGGAACAGAGACGTGGCAGAAGAGCTTATAAATCAAAGTTATTTTGGTTGCGTACTTCCATAACCTCCAACATGGGTTCCTTTAATCATGCTAACCACACCACTTAACACGGCTTTATGCTTTACTTAGGCTTTAAAGTTCCCTTTAAACCACCCACATTGTTTGCCTTAAATCAGCTTAGGTAGGGGACAAAGAAGCCTTTATTCTTTTCAAAAGATAATAAGGATTTTTTGTGTCCCAACAGATTTTTATTTTTTATTGTGATTCGGTTTGGCTAATTTGGAATTTTGTTTCTTTTGAGCACAAGCGTACCACTCGATCTGGGGGGAAAACAGATTATCGGGTCCAGATCACCCGATACGAGCTTACAATACGAGTCAACATATTAAAACTTTTTGTAATTTGTCACGTCGACAATGGTGCGAGGGGTTTTCAATTCCCAGTGCAATGAAGATTTTTAAAGGGATTATTAGAAGATTACTGTGAGGATTGCAAATGAATTGAGCATAAGAATATGCTTGAAATGGACAAGCAAACATCCAGCGAAAAGGCGCAATAGGTGTGATTAATGGATCAAAAACTGGTGCATATTTCTATGAAAAAAAAAAAAATCTTAAAACTGGCATCACTACGATTGTTTTATTGTCATCCATCAGGGTTCAGCCTAGTGTAAGATACGTCAACCTCGTCGAGTCGCCTGTTTTATTACTGTACTTCCACTATCTGCAGACAAAAAACAAATACCTGGAGCTATTCGTAATGCATAACAACGAATTTTTTTACACATACTAAATGAATGAATCAATATAGCAAGACTGCCGCACTGATGTTGTAGCCACTCACGTAACACAAAATAGCCCACACCTCTAGGTTACCTAGTCTTCAAAATATCGATTTTAGGGAACATCGATATCCCAACTGATGCACTTCGGCTATTTTAGAACTCCAGGATCCAGGTGATGCAACCGGGTTGGTCTTAATTAATAGATTTTTGATAAATTATTTTGTACATAATTCCTCATGGAATATGCTTACTAGCATCTCCTGCATGATGGTTTTCTTCATTAACTGTCCATTCTCACATGCATGATCAATACCAAGTCATCATTCATCATTCTATATATGGTCCGTACGCAAGACAAAGGTTAATTGTGCTCTCCACGTTGCAATTCTCTGATCAAATTCATGCCCGATCCTCTTAGGAGGATCAACCACCGCACACGCGTCTAAGAGCATCCATATCTGAGAACTCAAACAACACGGAGCTTAGCTACCGACGGGTAGTTGTGGGTTGCATATGCCGTGAGCCAACCATGTATGCACAAGATCACTGGTCCAACGAGTCATGGTCAACAATTTTATTTGGCGAAGCAACCTTTCAAGCAACATCATAACTATCTATATCTACTTTCCCACCACAGAAGCGATCACTCTCATTCTCCCAATCCTCCATTGATCGTGACACCAACAGAGGTGTGCCAAAGCTTTAGGATTGCATGGATGGGTGTTATGTTCCATGTGTTATTTTTCCATTTTCACGCACCATTCGATTACTGTTGGTTGCACCTCCTCAGCCTTGGGCTGGGGGAACTCTCTCTCTCTCTCTGCACAATATCACGGCGTATCTCGGGCTCATCATGGCTATTATCCTCGTGGTGGGGCCCCCACTTATGGGCTGGTGGGCCTGTCCCCTTCCCTCTCGACACTCTCCGTAACCCCAGAAAACCCATTCTTCCATGAGGAAAATGCCTTGGGCCCCAACTAGCTTACCAATACCTCAACCAGACAAGAACAATTGCTACGTTTCGCTGTATTATTGGCTGCACCATGGCTGTCACCGGTCGCGACTCGGTTTGGCAGGTGGTGTAGAGACGTAGCGTTATCGCCTTCATTAACCCAGGACTCGCCCCCCGGATAACATAAACCGCCAAAACCCGCAGCTTTCCCCGGGGCCCACGGTGTCGGCCCACGTGGCGCCAGCCTCACGTGTTGGCTCCCGGGCCCACCCCTGTCGGCTTGCCGCCCGAGCCCCACGAGGACGCGGCCCCCACCGTCTCTCGAGAGATTATCCAGGAGTTCTTTTGAGATTCTCGCGAGGTGTTACTGTTTTTCGAGCGCTACGTTGTGGGGTTGGAGGGTAGCACCGAAACATGTCCGAAAGCCAAGTGTCGGGAGGGAAACACGGTGGAAACGACGGGCTTCCCCCTTTTCCTACCGCTCGCCACTTTCTCACTTTTTTTTTTTTTGGTACAACTTTCTCACTTTAAAAGATGGTTTCGTGCTGCTTTCATACGGTGTTTTCTCCCTCGAGGAGTCATTCCCATAAGGTTATTTGAACGATGGTTGGGAGGATAAGATTGAAGTGGAGCTTGCGAGAGGATGGCTTCTGGCAAACGAAGGGTGAGAAAACTTTGATAGACTCTTGGTCGTTGAAGATATATTAAGGAACTTTATACTCGTAACCCATACATTATTTATTGATTTTTTTTTACTTTACCCATTAGAAGGGTGGAGGATGGTTTTTAATTGGATGTTATTAAAAAGAAAAGGATAATTCAAGCGCCCCAACAATATGTATGAATGTGTCCTTGTATTTCATTATATGTCTTGGTTACCAAAAAAAAAAAAAAAAAGGGCAGATTGGTTGCTCCAAAAGATCATGTAAATGAAAATTTATGTATATCTATCAATTTTTGTATCATTTATCCCATCATTTAGAATACATGATGCATTTAAATAATTAAAATTTAATAAATATAATCAACAATAACAATATTAAACTTATACAATGCATAAGTTGATACAAAAGAGGATGATTTGTGACCATCAATCAATAAGACGAAAGGCACGTGATTTTGTTGGTCATCAACAAAATACATAAAGAAAAGATCTTGATTAATTCAATTGGTAGAATCCAACCTTCACCGTAATTCATTATCTCAACAAGATATAGAAAGTATATATTAAAGGGATCGATAATAGATAGAAAATTATATGTAGCATGAATGAGAAGATTTTTGGGAGGATATCTAGGTACTTTTTTTTTTTTTTTGGATAGAATAAAGGTTGAAAATATAATAGATCAAACAAGCATAATTATAAATCTATAGTACAAAACCAATTGCTTATCATCTAAAGCAGCGGTGATTAAAAAGTTTGAAATATAAATAATTGTTAAAATATAGAAGAATTTGCATGTAGAAGTCAAAATGTTACAAGATAACTACCTCCAAAAATTTGTATAATCCACATATACGAAGTAGATACCACCGTAAAGGCGGCATAGGAGTACCCTACCATAGCTACTTTAGAGCGGTAAATAGATGTAGCTCTAGAGATAAATTTGATTGTGGGCCAGCTCCGTCTCATCAAAACTAGTAAAAGTAAAAGCGGTAACAAACACATGAGAGAGATGGTTAGGATCTAAGAGCCGTCTTCCACAGTGGATTAAATCATGAAAGTTAATCTCAAAAGTGCTCCCTGAGAACCTCAAATACCCACTTTCTCGTGTACGTACATAGCCTCTACAACTTCTTTGTGCGAGGCCAACCAATTAATTAGTAATAAGTGGAAGTATAAGATAATGAAAAATGATGATAAAGTGGAGAAGTATTTTTTTCAATGAAAGACATGGGATGGTAGTGATTTTTTCAATTAGAAGAAGGGCTCCTGGAGGATCGAGGAAAAAAGGTCTCAATGTTTTCTTCCAGCATTCTCGGTTTCTCTCAATTTCATTTAAGGACGATATTCTGGAGTTTACGATACGAATAGGAGAAAAAGGTACTACGGCAAGCCATATCATATAAAATATCGATATCAAATGTATAAATAATCAAATGCAAGTATGTGGGTGTGCACGTCCGAAGTTTATGAACTAGAATGAAACCCGTTGGTGGTTACAATCACATTTGGGTGCAAGGGGAGATTTAAGAGTTTAGTTGGCCAATCAAAAAGATGGCCGAAACAACTCATTCAAAACAATCTTATCCAACGGTCATGACCCGTTCTTAGAAAGGTATAAAAGAAGGTGGGCCTCCTGTAAAATAGTTATATTAAATAAGGAGGTGTCTGCATTATTCAATCTCGGCCAATTAAAAAAAAAAAAGAGCTACCATTCTCAACAGGCAGCGTGCAGGATTCATATGTCGTGTGACATGCGTTCTATAATTCTATTAATGTTTGATGAAAATTTTAACTATTATTAATAATACGATGGGCCCACTTTCTGCAACACCCCATACGCAGAGATCTCACGAAGAGGGGTGCGTCCCTCAAACAAATACGCATTCGGGGGTTCATAATGGTTGGTGTCCCTTTTTCTTTTGTTTTTTTTTCCTATTTGCAATGCACATTGGAAACCGGAAAGAAAAGACGAAAAAATATGATATAGATATGATCGTTAGTAGGACGACCTTGTAGCCCAACAATTTTCCCCGTTTTCCCCCTGCCACGCGCACGACAGCACTCTCCTTTTGCTTAGCTTGTCTCCTTACTAAAAAGAAAAAATTAACCTTTCGGAACCTTTTTGAATCGCACCGCACATGCAAGACCACCAGCCCGGTCGAACCATCGACTGTGTCGACACACAACTGGTTAGGCCAATAATATTATCTTTAGCATTTTCGCTCTCCAACGCCAGTGCAAAGCTATGCGGAGGTGGTCCGATTCCGAAAGCAAGGACCGAAGTGCAACGATCCCGTTGCGCGCTAGTTAGATATCGTCTCGATAAGATAAATTTGATTCATTAAGGCGAGAAATTGCCTCTGACCACGTCCACACACGCACACGAGAGTCACCCACATTGGTCTTTGCCTCAGAACAAATGCGACGAAATGGCACCCTCGCATGTTGTACCCCTTAAATTTACCTCTCAATTGAGATTTCAAATGGGTCTATCATCAAATATGCCCTTTCGGCCTTTGGTAATCAGAATAACTTAATGAAACTGGGCA